>JAQGCD010000081.1:0-15347 GCA_034698965.1 Zygoribatula sp. | reverse complement strand
TTTCGGACTTCGTTTTGGATGAAGAGCCGAATGACTTTGCCTGTTATACATCTTCCTACAAGCACGTCATTCACCTCTTGTTGGGTGGCATAGAGGACAGATGATATATCTTCCTCTTCTGACTCAGGTTCCGAATGCGCGAAGTCTTCTGGAGTGGAAGTGTCTGAATCCGTGGTTTGTAGATCCTCTTCCTCATCAACTCCCGTTATTGATGTTGAAGAAGAAGGAGTTTCCCTTTCGTCGCCGGTTAGAGTTTCGTCATCTTCTATCTGAACACCGTTTTGAAGCGGAAGTAATATCGAATCGCATTCAACCTCCATAGAGACATCGGGTTCACAATAGATAGGCTCAATCGAGTCGAAAGGTAGTAGGTATTCGTCGATTGGTTGGTTCGTAGGTATGTGGATTTCGTCACAAACCGATTGGATGTCTGGCCACGTAGAGTTGAAAACCTCGTTATTAATAGAGGAGGAAGAACTTGGCGTTTCATCTTTTGTGATGATGTCTTTCTTATCAGATGCAGCGGGTGTAGGTGGATTGGCGAGGTCAGTTTTTGGGAGACCATTAGGGAACAATAACTCTTCGAGTTCCTGTAATAGTTGCTCATCTACACCCTCGAAAATGCTCTCAGCCTCCTTTTCCAAGAGTTCGTCGAAATCTATTTCGTATGGTTTCTGTTCTATGGGGCGTCCCACTGGAATATAGAGTTCGGGAACCTGAAGTAACAGTTCTCTGGTAGTCTTTTCGATTACAGTCTCACCCAGAATGATGAAAAACTCTGCGAAAAGCTGTGAGTTATCGTCGTGATCAGAAGTGAACTCGATCAGGTGGCCGTCGACAGCAGATGGGTGGGCCACTTGAAGATGTTCCAAAGCGAGGATAGTATTATTCGGAACACGTGGTGGCGGGTTTACACCGATGCAGAGTTTACAAATCAAACTATGTCCTAAAGTGTGTTCGTAAGCGTGTCCGATTATGCTCCTGCTGTCGAAAGTAGGGCATAGCTGGTTGTTAGCAGTGCTCTGCTTGAGGCAGATAGGACAATGGATGGTCCCTTCCTCGAAGCTTATTACTTTTGTCAAGTAACTACTCAACCGCTTGGGCAATATTTCCGGCCAAATGTAATTGAGATAGTCAGATTGGTATCGTTTCAAACAAGTGAAGGTGCAGTTGACTCGACAGAGATTTTGATTGGAGGCGTGATGGAAGCATTGCAATTCGCAAGCTAAACTGCAGGTGTGAGACATGATATTATTATCCTCTCTCTTATAGAGTTCCTGTATTGTATGAAGGCGAAACTCGTCTAATCTTTGGAAACGCTCTTCGCAGAAGATGCATTCTAAGATTATTGGGTTGAGAATGAGAGGGATCTCCGTATTTGTTGGAGAAGGGTTAGTCTCGGCCTCAGTAACCTCTATCAAGGAAGGTGGGACCTTCGAATGGAGAATGTCAAGCCTTGAATCACTGGTTAAGGTTCCAGCCGACGTAACTGTAGAGGACGAAGTTGTCTTTACTGTTTGAGCTGACGGGCGAGGTTGTATGGGCACGTTTTGTTTGTGTTGACCTGAATATTGTGCAAATGATGTTTCGCGCTCTAGTGAGGGCACATTTTCGAACATTCGTCTGATCTTCCTATCAAAATATCGTTGTGTTGCAAAACTTAGTTTGGATTGTCTTCTCTTTCTTTTCTGAATCTTGATTGAGGAATCGGCGATCGTTAGAGGGGCGCTTTGAATGAAGCGAGGCAAATAGGCTCGCACTTGAACCTCTGGGTTTTTAGCGAGTCGTTCCATATCGGATTCGAACTGTTGAGCTAACTCATACTCGAAGGCTTCATCTAAACGAGGCATAGCTCGTGGTATCGAGATAAGTCTCTCGATAAAAGCGTTCATGTTATCTTTGTGATAGGCTCTATAGATGCGATTAACGTAACCCTCAAATTCCGCTGAGACTTCATAAGTGAAACCAATCCTTAAGGATTCTTGCCTCAAACGGAATAGAGTGAGAGGGTCCCGGGCTCTGTAGCCAGATGAAGCCATCTGCAAATATATAACGATGAGTGACATCATATATAGAATTGGTACATTAACAGATCAAAGAGGTGAAAGGTGATTAGAGCATGCAATGAAAAAGCCCAGAAAGGAAAGCAGGGCTTTGTTTTAAACCTCTTTATTCATCTGGTTAAAGACATACAACTAAAATTAAATATATTCTAGGAAAACCTTTATATAAAATACTTAAATAGCCTTACAGAATGACATCAATTAGCCCATCAATGAACATTACAGTAAAAGTGGTTTTCAGGGTTTCCAAAACATAATTTGTGTATATAAATAGAAATGTCAGTAAAGACAGAGACAATTCTTGTGTGGTCATTTATAGTGTAATTATAAAATAATGATTAAAATATAAAATTGTATATGAGATTAATCCCAGTTAGTCAACCCTCATCATTACTCTCGGTAATGTGGTGTTGATGATCTGGGAATAGCATTATTTCCCAATTGATCACTTTGAATACATTAAAAGCTCTGACGACTTGTAATGCAAATCGTCTCAGGGTACGTAAGTTATGGGGAGTGATTACTACAGTGTCAATTAGGAAATGTTTGCAATGAGTTACCATGTAAGAGAGTATATAAACTGCTTCTGCTTGGTATACAGCCTTAAACTGGCTTGAAGCTACAGACTGATTAAAAGTAATAATTCGGGAAAATAGATTTTCCAAAAAGTCAATTTCTTGAAATTGTTGACAAATAACATTAAAAAGATTATATTTAGTGCAAAAGATATTCTCTAATTGTAAGGGTTGACCACTTGTGCGGGTCCTTAAATTTGATCGGTATCGATTATATAGGCGAAATACGGGATGGGCCACTCCTTGAATCCCATTGAGTCCGTAGAATTCGTCCAATGGTGGTTGAATGGACTCAGAAGCTGGGGAGATTCGAGGAATTTGGCCAACGGTGGTCGATCGCCGCCGATAGGAGTATAAGTATTCGTGTGCACACTCTTGCAATAATTTGAAAGCGATTTCGAACTCTCGTGTTCGGCCATCAGTTTGTTCAATTTGATTGCAGAGACTATAAGTCCAAAGCACATGAATACACTTCTCCAGATTGAACATCGGTGATTCAGATGGGTGATCGTTGTTACGAAGTATATTGTCAGTTTGTAACAAACACCATAGCATATCAGCTAGAAGTTGATATAGGTCGAATCCTATATCTTCAATCACGCCGGCAGCCGAACCGCGCCATAGGTATTTGTCACTCAACATTATTATCGGCGATATAGTTTCAGTAGACAATGACGGTAGTATTGTTCGTATTCACCAAATTGGGCACCGTATTCGTAGTCAGCGCTATCATCAGTTAAAATAATTGGGAGGTTGATGTAAGGGAGACACTTTGGGAGTTTGCCAGTGGAGTAATACACATGCCTCTTCATTCTTAAGAAGCGGATGATTTGAAAGCACAATTCGGCGTAATTGTGGCCTGTGACTCTATAATCCGCCTCAGGGAGGCATATACTGAATTGGTTGGTTAGAAGATTATAATATTTCTGTAAGCTTTCTAAACCCAACTCTTGCCTCAAATTGAAGATATCTATCTCTTGAGGGGTTAGAGGTGTTGTTATCACTCTGAAGGTGTTGAAGAATTGGTTCGGAGAGATTCTAAGGCCAAAAAGTAAACGCCTACAAGCATTGTCTCTCGCGTCCTTCTTGTTCCTCCCATACGCTGAATACCCAACGAAGAATTGATTGACGCCTACCAGTGTAATAGTACAAATGAACCATTCACATTCGTAGAGGTATTCGTAGGAGTAATGAGGCTTAGGCAAGTGTTTCCTCCGCGCTAAAGTGTTCACAATTGATAAATAGCGTCTGTTCAAAGGTTGAAGTCGTCTATTCATCACGACTGTTGCGTAGACGATGGTTACGATTTTGGACGTAAGCACCTCGTCCGATGCCCAACATCACTTCGGTGGGTGGACGTTCCGAGTTCGGTTCCTCGATAGACTCAAAAGACGAGTGAGAGGATAAGTCACTCAACGGTCCTAATTCTTGAGGTGAAGGGGTTGAACGGTTATCCTGATGGTCGTCAGGTTCAGGTGATTCGGGTGACCTTGGGGTTGGTTGACTTCGGTTCAGATCATTATCGACCACGTATTTTAGTGCCTGCAAACAAGCAACCACAAAAGACGTGGTGATGGTCTCAAATCGAGGTTCGGTCAGACAAATTTTGAACCTTTGTCCGCCATCACCAAACAACAAAGGGTGGAATAACCCTCTGCGATTCAAAGTGTCTACTAAATCTCGCCATTCTTCCGATCTAGGCGGATCATAGACTGGGACTAATTTCTTAACTATGAAAGGGTCAAGCCCGAGTTTAGTACAGAGCATATCGTGGGCCACCCCTCTGGCTTCGGCCGGTGATGCCGCTTTATGGTGGCCCACATGCACATGTGGATCAACTATAATCCGGCAAGAGGTGACAAATTTTCCCTCCTCACGATCGTAGCTATCGCGGTAAATAGGCGATGGTAAAATTTTCTTAGACCAATAGTCGTTGAGAAGGGCCTTAGCGTCCGAATACTGTTGCATCTATTGACAAATTAGAGGTCAAGTCTTTCTACAGGCCTGATTAGCCTTCCGGCTCTCGAGTAAACGGGTAAAAGAGGAGGAATCGCACGCTCTTCAGCAGCATTTTCATCGGGCGCTTCAGATGTGTCATCAGTAGACACATCTGGGGAGGTATTAACCCTTTCCTCCGGCTGAGCACCCGCCTCTATGGAAAGGTTGTCACCGGATACACCCATTGCTGGCGGACCCTGAAGAGTGGTTGGTAACTCGTCGACGATATTCTCTTCAGGCTCCGTCATTGCAATATCGAGCTCGTTTTCATCTTCCTCACTACTACATACTTCATCACCTAACTTAAAAGGCTTGAGGCGGTTTATATGTACGCTAAATTCGCGTTTCAATCTCCGGGGGCCCCACAATTTAATCTTATAGTTTATTTCACTAATTCTTTGGGTGACAACATACGGGCCCTTCCAAAAGTGCTCGAGCTTATGACATTTCCCTTTAGTTTGTTTATTCAGATAAAGCATAACTAAATCACCCGGAACAAAATTCATTACATTAGCTTTCAAATCATAACGTTCAGTTTGTCGTCGTTGGGCTGCATGAAGGCGAGCTTTAGCTATTTTCCTCATCTCAGTAACGACTTCAGGAATACGGTCATAAAAAGGCCCGTCTATTCTATGGTCTAATACCGCATCTGCCAACAAAACAGGTTGTCGGGCGTATACAAGTTCAAAAGGCGTATATCCTGTTGAACTTTGTTTCGAAGTGTTATAAGCAAAACATGCATAAGGAAGTATATCTGCCCATTGGGTCTGGTCAGTAGATAGATAATGCGAAATTATCTCTATCAGCGTGCCGTTGAGTCTCTCAACAGCTCCATTACTAGCAGCGTGATATGCTGTAGTTGTTATATGTTTGACTTCAATAGACTGAAGAATTCCTTGCGTGACTTCTGCCACAAAACTAGAGCCGCGATCACTTGTCATTCTCTTTGGGAAGCCGTGAACCAAACATATCTTATTTATCAAAAAGTCAACCACTGTTGGCACTTGTTGACCCTTTGTGGCCTCGGCTACAGCATAACGACTGGCGAGATCAATGCAAACAAGCATGTTATCAAAACCTTTAGGAGTTACAGGAAGGGGGCCTACGAAATCAAAGGAAATGTGTTCGAATACATCTCCAGTAGGAATAGATTGAAGGGTTCCTTTCAAAGGAATGGCCATTCTTTTACGAGTGGCACAGTCGAGGCAAGAATTAATATGCTTTTTGATAGCAGGTAGCATACGGCGGAAATAATATCGACGGTTACAGGTGTCGTATACTTTAGAAATACCTGCGTGACCTCGGGTCATATCGTTATGCAACGTATAAAGAAGTTCTTCTCTTAAGGCCTTGGGGATTACTAATTTGTTACCGTATTTAGAAACCTTATATAAAATGCCGTTCACTATAATGAACGTTTTAGATTGGTTCTCTTCAATTTCTTGTTTTATTTTACGGCAGAACGCATCATTGGATTGGAGGTCTATGAGACGTTCAACTGGAAAAATGTTTACAGGTACATCGTCGAATGCATCGTAATCCCCTAGTGGTTCTACGGCAAGGCGGCTCAAGCCGTCAGCGTCGGAATTCGATTTGCCTGCACGGTGAACAACCTTAAAAGAAAACTCTTGGAGCCGCAGGCTCCATCGTATCAGTCGACCTGGACCAGTCTTCAAAGTCATCAACCATTGAAGGGCAGAATGATCAGAGACCACTGTGAATTGGTGGCCGTGGAGGAAATGCCGGAACCTTGTCACAGAGAAGACTACTGACAGACATTCTAGTTCTGTAATGGTGTAGTTACTCTCAGCCTTCTTAAGTAATCGGCTCAAATAGGCAACAGGTTGAGCTTTGGCATCAACCATTTGCACCAGAACTGATCCTATTCCTGATTTACAGGCATCAGTATGTACCTTTATCTCTAAGTTTTCATCGAAGTGCCGAAGCAATGGTGAACTTGTCAGTCTTTTCTTAAGTTCATTGAAAGCATCTTGACATTCGTCTGACCAAACCCATGGCATATTGTTCTTAGTCAACTCGGTCAAGGGTTTTGCTATAACCGAAAAATTTGCAATAAATTTCCTGTAAAAGCCTGCTATTCCCAAGAATGATCTAATGTCTGTTGGATTTCTTGGGTTAGGAATTATTGAGATTGCTTTGGTTTTCTCAGGGTCCACGGTGACTCCTTCGGCAGAAATTACATGGCCCAAGAAGCCTATCTTAGCGTGGGCGAAGAAACATTTCTTTGGATGGAGCTTCAAGTTAGCTTCCTCTAATCTTTCAAAGACTTCTTCGAGTCTTTCCATGTGGTCTTCAAAACCTTTTGATATGACCAATAGGTCGTCTAAGTAGGTGAGCACAGTGATCCACTTAAGCCCTGCGAATGTGAGATCAATCAACCTTTGATAAGACTGTGCTGAGTCATTCAGTCCAAAAGGTAATGTCAGATAGTTGTATTGACCTTCAGTGGTAATAAAAGCAGTTTTACCTTGGTCATCTGGATGGACTTTTATAGCATAATAACCACTTCTGGCATCGAGTGAGGAATAGGTGTCTGTTCCTACGAGGCTCTCCAGAATATCTCCTAATCTTGGGAGTGGCCATCGACTGGGTCTAGTCACTGCATTAAGACGTCTATAGTCAATACAGAAACGGTAACTACCGTCTTTCTTAGGGACCAACGTTACAGGGGATGCCCAAGGGCTCCTCGATTTAGTGATTACGCCAGCTTCTAATTGTTCATTAATTTTGTTTTTGATAATCTCCCTCTCTCGGGCGGAGACACGATAGGGTTTGGAATATATAGGAAAACTATCTCCAGTGTCTATCCTGTGTATGGCTTTGTCGGTTTGTGTCACCTCCTTTTCAGTAAAAGCAAACGACTTCCTTTTAAACTTCAGAAATTGATTTAAAACATACTTTTGTTCAACTGACAAATGCTCTCCGATATTATACTGAAAATCTTCCGGGGAGACTTCTTTTGGTGTGTGTTCAGGTGAATTTATTACAACTGGCTCACCTGTTATTCGGGAAACAAACGTCTGATCGCAGACCTTGTCTAAATAACCCACTTTACTGAACCGATACAACTTCTGGTGGTTTCGTGATATATTTGTGGCAGGAATTTGTAAAATTCCCTGCTTAACGTTCACCAACGCTCTGGGAAAATATACTTGAATCTTTTCCATTGGTAGAGGATTTGGTTCAAATACATATTCCCCATCAGCAACGTCGCAAACCACATCTACCCATTCGCTCATTAAAGGCTTCAACGTGATAGTATCGTCTATCCTTGCATAATCAATATCTTGCTTTTGATTGAAATGGCAAGATATCTTAGCTATTGAATCGGTAAATTCAATGCATATTTGGAAGGCCTTACAAAATGGCAATCCTAGCAAGATGGGAGACGGAATTGTATCTAAGATATAGAACTCGACTATTTTGAAGGTCTCTTCGTATTTAACTATCAATCGGGTACATAAACTGAGGAGCATATGTTGACCGTCTGGGAACCTTGCTCTCAGTGGTTCGCCATCATAGGTTGAGTGTCTGATGGTTTTAAGAGTATTTTCCCTTATTAAATTGATAGCGGCTCCGGTGTCGATGGAGGCTGTGATTGGGTATCCCTGAATATCTAATTCTATATCTAAGAGGTCATCGGAACAGTTAAGAACTTCTATATTCCTTATAGAGACAAGGTCGGGATTCAGTTTCCCGGATTAGTTTGCTGGTTCTGAGAGTTCTCTGCAGAGGGGCCGTTATAAGGCCTTGATTTGCAAAAACGCGAGACATGACCAGCTTTACCACAAGCCCAGCAAATTGGACGTGCATCATTGGTCCTCGTAGGCGGCAACCGATTACGGTTTATATTTGGTCTTGGATACATATTCCGCTCTTGGTTACGCCTCAAGTCGTCTCTTATTTTGGCGATCTCATCAAGCATCACCCTAACCAACTCCTCAAGACTCCTTCCATTGTTGAAAGGTTTTTCGGAGCCTACTTGGGCGACCTTTGCCTCCCTCAAAGGAGCTGTTGTGGTATCACCATTTCCTTGGCTACATTGTTTGGCGAGACCTAGACTCTGTTCTACAATCTGTAGCTTAGTCCACAAATCTTCGGGATCTGTAGGTTGTAACATGCACAACATTTGTGCATGTAGGGGTGGTAACCCCTTCAAGATCTCTTTGACTTTCTTAGTATCGGCCATTTGAGGGTCAAGACGGTTACATAGGCCCATTACGTCTTGATAATAAGACACTGTGCTTTCTCCTACTTTCATCTTTCTACCTTGTAGTTGCAGTTCTAGTGCTAATGGGTTTGTACTGCTCCGGTCGAAATAAGTCAAGAAACTATTCTTGACATCATCCCAATCGTCGATCTCGTAGTTGAAGTTAGAACTTTGCCACCAATTCAAAGCCATTCCATCTAAATAGGAAGGCATGTGGCGGATCTTGCGATGGCCTGCGTTCCAACCATTTCCTTCAGCGATAGCCTCATAACGCCTGATCCATGACCAAGCGCTTTGGTCATCTGTCCCAGAAAACACTGACGGGTGTATTCCAGTCATATCGGGTATATAGTCTATCTCTGGTACCTCGGGTGGGATTTCTTCCTCAGAGGCTGACTCTTCGTCTTCCTCTTCCGAAGATGTGCCGTTGAATAGATTATTTAGGGCGTTATTGAGGATATTGTCTGGTTCAGGGTCTGGTTCGCGTGGTGGTGGTTCTGGGATATTCGGTTCCGGAGATGGGTGTGGTTCAAAGATATCAGATTCCGAGGAGTAAGGAGGTTCTGGGATGTCTGCTAAATGACCGCGTCCGAGTATTGGTCGGAGGGGTCTAGGTCCTGTAGTGGGTCTAACAAACACCACCGAACGGAGTCGAGGTCTACTAAGAGGATTTACGTTGAGGTTTTGAAGGATTTGGTTTGGAAGGTTGTGTCGTATTGAATAGTCCGATATGGGGAAATTTCTCTGTATGAAAGGGTTTGTGCCCGGTAAAGGGATATCGGCTAAACCTGTTACGTCTCGAACTGCGTAAGGTGAGGTGTTATAGTATATAAGATTTTCGGGACTGATATAATTGGTCGGCTGAGAAGTTGAATGAGGTAACTCAGAACCGGCGGATACTGCTGGACGTATGGGCGTAGAAGTCGAGGCGATATGATAGAATGGCTCGAAGAAATTACGTGATACACTGGACAACTGATCTCGATAAGAGTTAATGCTATTCTCTTCTTCTTCGTTCCTACTAGGTGGTCGGATGTAAGTGGTTTGAGATTGTATAGGATGAGTGGGGGAATCAGGCGGTGTGAACACTGTCTCCGCCTCCTCAGAGGCCAATTCTGTATCGAATCCGAATGCCTCGGTACTCTTGGCGAGAGTTTCAGGAGAAACTTCTCTCCCGCCCTCCGCCGTGGTTACGACCTAGTGTTTGATCATATTGATTAATAATCTTCCACACTTTCTATCCTTCAAGCCCTTTGCTGCTTTGCCATTTCGCCACATTATATCTTCTAAGGGAAGGAAGAGCATGAAAGACTCTTCAAGTCTCTCTTCTGATTCCTCGATCATATATGAAAGTCGGATGGGAGCTATAGCCAAAATACCTAACTTGTCTTCTCGGGAAGTGATAACAAATTTCATTTCGAACGTCTTAAGGGCTGTCGTTCTCGCTATACGTGGGCCGTGGGAAACTATTCTCAGATGGTCAAAAGGAATTTCAACTCTTACAAGAGCGTCCTCACGACTTAACCACCCTTGATTACGATAGATAAGGGTCAGTATCAACCATCTATCAGAAGAGGTCCCTGCTCGACCTTCGTAATTGGAAATAGATGAATGGCCTCTTTTCTGTCTCCAAACGAGTTCGATTAGTACAATGAAAAAGATTACAATCACCACCAAATCTGTTACGAGGCCTGCGATTTGAGATGTTATTATATCCTCTATTGGGAAAAGTTCATAGGCTAATGTGGGTTCTATATAGGTGGCAACTCCTAAGCCACGGAACCAATTGCCACTTTGTAATAACGAAACTATTACCCAAAAATCGACCGCATAGGACAGAATACGGTGGAAAATGTTGAGGAAAACGCCAACTCCTAAGTGTAATGAAGTCTGATGGAAATAACCCCACATTTCCTCTACTTTGCTACTTATTGATTTGTCATCTTCCCAAAGCTTTGTCATCACTTTATGCGTATAACCCTCGGACATTTGAAGTTGGAATTTCTGTCCCCATCTGTCAAAGTGGTCTAGGGTTTCATTTTCCTCTCGTCTATCAAATTTTAAGAAGTTTGTCGGTGGAATGAGTAGGAAATTAGGCGTTTGCCAGGAGAATTTAGCTTCACCATCCAACATAGTGTTCCCCTCGAGCGTATAATTCTCTGTTGATATGAAACAGTTTTTCTCGACTCGTGCCAATTGTGCCCATTTCTCTACAATACTCTTTTTAGGTATTTGTCCAGGGCATATGGTCTGGTAATCACGAATAGATTCTTTGTGGAGGACATACAAATTCCTCTTGACCTGTATTGGTCGATAGTCGGCTTTATCGTAAAGCCTCATAGGGCAATGCTGTTGAATGCCATTCAAATTCCAATCCAATAGTGATGCGGTGCAGGGTCTCAACTTAACAATTACAGTGGGTTCAAATGCGTAACACACACGGGTTGCGGAGAAGGGTGCGCAGATGAGGTCATCAGGGTTCACCTCTCCCACCACTAATTTGGTCACATTGTCGACCAACAGATTGTTATTCATCTGTTCAAAGCCTAAATAACGGGTGTCGTTATACATTGTATTATTGAAGAGCGTGAAGTCCTCGGGCATGGGGACTGCGGACATGATTGCTTGTACCAGTTGGAAATTAGGACTAGAATCGGGTCTTACCAGAGGGATGGTAAGTTTCACGAAAATATCGCGTGGGTGAACTGAAAACGTGGTGAAAGGTAACGTATACAGTTCATCGACCTTGTCGGGGGTCACCGCTAGTGCAAAACTAGGATGAATCTCGTGACTTATTTCATTGAGTATGCCTCTTAGTTGTTCCCTGGTCAACAAGGCTTCGGGTAAAAACCCGCTTTTCAACTGTGTAATAGCAATCTCTAGAGATGCGTACAAGTGTGACCCAAGAGTGAGGTTGAAAAGTGTGCCAGAGACCTGATTATAGCTATCACTGAGGTGTTGCATAACGAAAGCATTACTATCTGCCTCGGCCTGCGCTTCGCCTAATTTGGCCCAAATTGACTGAACCCTTCGATCTAAATTACTGGTATGTTCTCCCAATTTATCCAAAGCATTGTTTACATAACTAATCCTATGGTTAGTCACTTGCGTGAGTCCCATCAAATGACGTTCAACGAATCGTGTCTGATTCATCTCGTCATTGATTAACATTTCAAGTGCGTGTTTATCTCTTTGTACCTGACTGATATCTGCTTCGGTAGCTAGACCGAAAAGGTTTTGGAAGATATTCCCAATAAAAGGAGCCAAAGACCTCTTATCCCTGCTCATATTCAAGTCACCGGTTCGGTTGGAGATTGAGCTCAAGAACTCGTTCGCAGCGTTAGAAACGAGTCTGAGGTTTGCATTGATCTCCCGACACATATGCTGTGTGATAGTATGGTAGAATGCTGGGGACCCGGTTACATTTTCTCTATTCGGCTTGATAGTGAAATTATGGGACTCGCATGGCATATAAGATGGTGTCCATCGATCGAATGCTAGGCTAGGGATAGTGATTCTGAAGATGTGAGTCCATGAATTCGAATAGATATAGGTCTTGGCTTTATCTTTGAGAGTGATCCCATGTGTCGCCAAGCGTATAGCTTGATCGAGTGTTCCGTAATGGAAGCGGTTGTCTCTTCCTACATTTTGGGATGCTTCCAGAATAGATGTTACGGTTACTAACACTAATAGACACATTGGTAAACCCCAGGGCGGTCTATGGCTGGACACGCCCACGAAGACATTACCCCGCACCTCCACCATAATTGTCAGGTGTAAATGTTTTACACGGGTGACGGTTCACAAAAGTCAAAGATTAGCGCTTATAACTGGTGTAGTTCAGTTATCAATCTTAGTTTGGGGGGGGTATTTTGGTTGCGCATGCGAGGATAGGTTAGGGTTATGCCTTAAGGGTTAAAGGTAAGTTAGTACCGTCAATAAGGGTACGGCTGACTCAAGAGTCAATAGTCGATGTAAGTCTAGGTAGCTCTCAACGGATGTAGTTAACCACCTAGAGTTGCCTACAGTCAATAGGAGTGCCTTAGAGGCCCAGCAGACCTAACAACCTTCTATAGTAGTCGACAGTCAATGCTAGTGCCTTAGCGGCTCAGCAGACCTAACAACCTTCTATAGTAGTTGACAGTCAATGCGAATGCCTGAGGCTCAGCAGACCTAACAACCTTCTATAGTAGCTGACAGTCAATGCGAGTGCCTTAGCGGCTCAGCAGACCTAACAACCTTCTATAGTAGTTGACAGTCAATGCGAATGCCTTAGAGGCTCAGCAGACCTAACAACCTTCTATAGTAGCTGACAGTCAATGCGAATGCCTTAGAGGCTCAGCAGACCTAACAACCTTCTATAGTAGTTGACAGTCAATGCAAATGCCTTAGAGGTTCAGCAGACCTAACAACCACTTATAGTAGTTGACAGTCAATGCGAGTGTAAGCCATAGGATCAACAAGTTAAGATTCAAAAAGGGTTATCCTCTTTACTTGAGGATAAGACGAAACAAGAAGCGATGTGACGAATGGTAGCGATACTAATCCTAACAAGAGACAATGCCTCTCCAAACCCTCTCAGAGGGGATCGCACCATATATTGAAGCGTTGAACCGATGAAGCGTAGATTACAATTAACAGTTAAGGACAAGGAGAACAGGCAAAAGAGCAGAGCAGTGACAAGACAGGAACAAAAGACAGAAAGGAAATAGGAGTGGGGAGACTCACCTTAGGTTCCGGTTGGCGATGGAAGAGGATGAAGAAGACGACCAAAGATAGCGAGGACCAAAACCAGAGATGACCAAAGGTGGAGGAGACCAAAGACAAGTATGCCCACAACGACCAAAAGGCAAGTGGAGCCAGAGAAGCAAACAGCAGAAGTGAAGGCGAAATCAGAACACAAGACTTAGACAAAGACTTTATTGTAGAGCAAAACAAAGAGACGACTACACTCTACCAATTGATAGAGAGGACTGAGGCTGCAGTGACTTTTATAGCCGCAGCTCAGTCTTTGCTATATAATATCTGTGGTACGTTGCGCATAGGTCGAGTTTGAGTGCTCACTGGCTGCGCGGTATAGTGTTGTGCTGTTCTGTGAGTGAGAGAGCAAACGGTGAGTCAGCTATAGCGTTGGCCGCCGGCTCTTCCACTTCACGCTTCCCCTCCCACGGAATCTCGTTTTCTGTGCTTAACTTTTGCTCTCTATTTCTCTCTATTTCTGAACGCTTTTCTATGTTCTACTCTAATGCTATACTTTCCCCAATGTTCTCTATCTCTATTCCCTGCTCTCTACTATCCTATTGTTTTTCTCCCTATCCTTATCTCCCTTTCCTATATCCCTATGTAATGTATGTGTGAGTGTAATGTGTGTGTATGCGTGTGTGTGTTCCCCGTTCCCCGTCCCATCTGCATGTATGACTCATGTTGTGTTGTATGAGAGTGAGAGGTGTGAGAGAGTGAGGGTGAGAGAGTGAGGGTGAGAGAGTGAGAGAGTGAGAGAGTGAGAGGTATGTCTGTGTGTGGTGTGTGAGTCATCGGTGACGGCGGCCGATATAGCCTATAGTTGGCAGCCGTCATCCGTGACAATATCTCCCGACCTATGAAGTCGTACCACCGACTTACATCAAATACTCAATACATTAATGTTTATAATCTAGGTTATAATACTAGGATAAATATGTTTAAGGTGAGAACTCTTATCATTACCAAGACATTCAATTGAAATGAAAGGTTATCTGAAAAACAATCGAGAATCATAGACTACTTGTTATGATGTGTAGTTTTCTAAGAATCTGACAGAAAAAACAGTTCCAATCATTCAATTTTGAGACAATACATTGAAATAATTATTTCGAATTAAGTATACGATAAACAATGAGTACTCCCTAGTCTATAATTTTAAGATTAAATAATTACTGACCACGTTACGGTTAAGACATTACTGACATTTCACATGTAAAGTAAAGTTATGGAACAATTCTATAAGTCTATTCGTAATGATGCCGTACTGGCGATGCGCTGGTAGAAGCTCCCGTCCGCGAAGTTGAGCTCTTTATAGGTGTGGATCATCCCAAGTTTCATCAGAAACCAAGCGCAGACGAAGAAACCAGAGCCAGCTTGGTTACCGAAGACAAGTTTCTGCGAGCCTTTGCCGAGATGATTGCGTATCGGGCTTCGGCTCCATTTACGAGAGGGGAAAGTGAATTGAAGTACTGCTTCCAGATGTGCGAACCTCTCGTTTGCTTCAACTGTTAACATATTGTCGAAAAGACGGAGTTCGTGGCTTTGTTCCTTACACCAAGAAGGTTCAATCGTAGCCATTGCTGCGAAGAAGTGACTACGTTCTTGGAAGACGAAGCATAAGTGGAACTCAATACTTCTATTAGTGTTTGCTTTCAGAGTATTAGCCCAAAACTCTTTATTCTCGAAGAACAGATGTTGAGTTGCAATAGTACTGTAGAATTCGAAAGCTTTGCGATT
>JAQGCD010000080.1:0-15425 GCA_034698965.1 Zygoribatula sp. | reverse complement strand
GCACTTTTCTGGTCGGGGCCCAAACGATGTCCCCATCCATTAGAATTCGATGCCAACAATGAGACACATCTCGACTTCGTCATGGCCGGCGCCAACCTTAAGGCCTTCGTCTATAGCATACCTCAAAACAAAGATCGCGAAGCCATCAAAAGTTACGTCTCGTCACTGATTGTTCCCAAATTCACACCGAAAGCAGGTATGTATAACCAATCCTTACATCCAGTTTATCTCTGATATTTTATATTTAAAACAATTTATATGAACAGGGGTCAAGATAGCAGTCAATGACGCGGACATGAATTCTGATATGGGGGGCAATGCTGACGTCGATCGCATAAACCAATTGCAGCAAGAAATACCCAAAACAAGCGAATTGGGAGGACTTGTGATACATCCAGTCGAGTTCGAGAAGGACGACGACTCCAATTTTCACATGGACTACATTGTCGCCACTTCTAACCTCAGAGCTGAGAACTATGACATCGCGCCCGCAGACAGGCACAAGAGTAAACTCATTGCCGGACGAATCATTCCGGCCATCGCAACCACCACTTCTCTGGTGACCGGATTAGTCTGCATCGAGTTATATAAGGTATTCATATGCGATGTAAAATCCACAATTGACTCAATATTAAATCATGAACAGATGGTTCAGGCGCACAAGAAGTTGGAGGCCTACAAGAATGGATTTGTCAACTTAGCCCTGCCTTTCTTTGGATTTTCGGAACCAATTCCCGCGCCCGTCAACAAGTATTATGACAAGGAATGGACAATTTGGGACCGATTCGAAGTTAGAGGCGAAAAGACTCTGAAGGAATTTATCCAATACTTTCAGGTTTGTTCAAAATGTTATAAAATTAATTTTTATCGAGGAATGTTTTTAATAGAACGAACACAAACTGGAGATTACAATGTTGTCTCAGAACGTGTCGATGTTGTACTCCTTCTTCATGGCAAAGGAGAAGCGCGACGAACGAATGGATCTCAAGTAAGTCAAGCGACCCATTGAGACTCAATATTGAAACCAATGCATTCCTTCTCTTAATAGACTTTCCGAAGTCGTGCGACGCGTCTCCAAGAGGAAGATCGATCCATGGGTTCGGTCATTAGTGTTCGAGTTGTGCTGCAATGACGAGGCCGGCGAAGACGTTGAGGTGCCGTATGTCAAATACACACTTCCCGTCGATTAGGAATTGTTTTATCGCTTTATGAATGATTTTATTTCAAGTGATTTGTAAACCGAAACAAAACTAAAATTTCTTTAAGGAATAATTTATTCAATGATATCTCGATTTAAATGTTTGGCCGCTTTTTCTATACTTTTTTCGATGTTTTAATCGAAACATTAATTTTAATTCTAAAATTAAAACTTAAATTATATTTCAAATAATTTTGAATTGAGTTCTTTCTTTAAATTATAAATCAATGACAACAGATTTTTGTTGTCATTGGATAGTCATTCACAGAACTGCTCGCAAATCAGACAAATGAATGACACTTTGACTAACGACCCGATAGAAGGCTTCCTCCACATCAGTGCCATTTTTAGCCGAGGTCTCGATAAAAGGAATTCCTGATTCAATAAATACACCGTTAAATAAATTTAAATTCCCAAATAGACAATTACCGGAGAACTTAGAGAATCTGAGTGCACTCAAATAGTCGACACACTTGTTGTCGATGTCATCGCATTTGTTCCCCACTATCAACCGCTTGACTTCGGTCTTAGTCTTATGTTTCATGTCTTTGATAAAGTTGTTAAGGCTTTTGAATGTCTTCCATTGTGTGGCATCATAGACAAAAATAATTCCATCCACTTCTCTGAAATCGGTAAATACATTGAATTGTCGACTGTTCTCCCAAATCTCTAAATCCATAATACGATCGTTCAATTCGATGGTTCGACTTCTGTAGCCATTGATACTCGCATTTCCACAATCGGAATAACTATTGTTAATAAAGCGCATCACAAGACTCGACTTTCCGACACCTTTGTCGCCGATCACTAATAACTTGAACTTATAGACACTTTCAAGACAATTAGTTGCGATTAATAATTGAGAAATTGATATTTACTTTGTGGTGGAATAGGCGTTGACGGCCTCACTGACAGGTCGGACCAGTGGAACCACACCATTCTTATTGTCTGATCCAGGAATCGTCAAATTAATGAAACTAAAAAGCAAAACCATATCAAAACTCACCTAAAATTTGATTTTGTTTTTCAAAAAGACATTCATTCAAATGATTTATTTCGCTGTTCTTAGTCTTGATTGTAATCTGAAAGTCAATGAGTTTTCGTTTGTAATCGGTCTCTCTTTCGGCCATTTTCCTGATCTGATCGCTCTTTTCTTCAATAATGGCCATCAGATACTCAACACAATTGTGACTTAAAGACTCTGTTTTGGTGACCAAAGCTTTGCAGCCATGACTGCACTCGCTTTTGATGTTGGGATTGAATTCACATTTATTCTGATGCTCTTTAACCAATTGGACAGAACAGACGGCCTCACATCCACTCGACTCGAACTCACACTTCAGACTTAGTTTGGAATAGAAATTCTTGTAAATTCTGGAGACATCGACCAAATGGTGATCCTTGAGAGTGCTTCGGTCGACCGGACACGAGGGCTCTCTTGCGATCCATACATTGATGCACTCTTTGCAGAAGACATGTTCGCATTGACAGGTCGTCGGCTCATCCACAATGTCCCGACATATCGGACATCGGAACTCTTCATCTACTGATGTCGTAAATCTTTGTTCTGCGAAACCCATCGGAACTTCTTTTCATCCATTTATTTTTTCGAATACTTTCCGAAGACAGGAGTTTTGACTGTAATATTCAGCCCAAGACTAGAAAGTTTTATTCGATTATTTTTTTGATGAACAAGGACATTCGCTTGAATTATATTCAACGGGTTTATATCTCAATAAAATGATGATAATAGTTGAATAATATTTCTGGCGATAAATAAAATCATAAAAGAATACAATTGTAAGTAATTATTAATTTTAAACAGAAATGAACAAAATTTCCATCAAAGGTGAAGAATTCAATGAACTCTCTCCACAATTATTCAACGAATCCGATGATAAGTTTAAACGTCTATTCAGAGAACAAGATTTCAAACACTATGAAAGAATGAATAATTTTTGGTTATATTTTTTGAGCGAAATAATATCGAATTTAGTATTGTTTTATTGGACAGTAAAGACATTGAGATAATGATAGGACACGACAATCGCATTCTAAGTCAATAAACAATTTGAAATTATTTATTTATGGATCATAACGATAACCATTAACATTGTCATTATCTATACAATTAAGGATTGTATTTATTTGCTTTATTCAAATATAATTCATATTCGAGACTCGATATCTTCGAGTTTATACATCAACTGAACAGTTCTTCGTTGACGTCATAGTCAAGCATTTTATTGTCCAAAATCCTAAACTTATTAATGAATCCGATGTCGAGAATTCGGTCATAAAAATAAGATTTGATTTCTGGTTTCAAATATTTGCAATTGCTTTCAAAGAGACCACAATTTTTTGGCCAATCGCTCAAATAAAGGACCGAAAATAAGCCTAAACTCTGATAATTCAAGACTTTCTGGTTCCGAAGATCATTAAAAGTAAGTACAAAATCGCAGGAACTTTGGTTCTGTAAATGCTTCGGCACTGATGACAAGTTGTTTTGACTTTCAATCAACTGCTGTCGAAAGTCGTCTTCGTCGGGATTGGTGGCTAAACAATAGCCGATGAACCCGATAAGAGTTCCGTAAGCGCTAGCTTTCAGAGGCCGGTCTCTGCATTCTTTTCCAGTGTCGACCATCACCTGTTTATAGTCATTCTTCACTTGAATTAGATACTCGAAGGCACGCTCGATACTCCCGCCGCGAAGTTTGTTCGGAAGTTTTATCGAAGGCAAGCGGTCGGTCATAGATTTGACTCTCTTCAGCAAACGGCTCATCACTTCAATTACGGACCAATTGTTGACCAATTAAACACAAACACATGCAATGCTGTTTAGGACAGACCTTTAAATTGAAGTTATCTTTTAATACACGTCTTCCCTTTGATATAATGCACTGTAAGCATAGTAAAGGACCAAATATGCGAATCCAAATATTTGCACCAAAATGAATGTAAACAAAAGTGTTTGACAATTGTCATCGATTGAGCCATTGTTGGTCAGCGATGGACGTCAGTCCCAACAGTTTCGTCCGTCACAGCATTGGCTCCGAATACTTGAGTCTGGACTTCGGGCCATTGGAAACGGTTCATCGGTGGCGGCGGTTCGGAGAGTGCGATGAGTTTGTGGGCAGCCGTCGGTCTAAACACACAATTGTCAGCTATAAGTCGGCGCTCTATGTCTTCGGGGGTGACAATGGAAAGCATATGTTGAATGATTTGCTCAGATTTGATGTCATTGACAATTCCTGGTGTCGATCAGTCACGGTTGGGGTCCCTCCGACCAGTCGTTACCACCACTCGGCCGTGGTTTACGACAACTCTATGTTTGTTTTTGGAGGTATTGAACAATGATCAGCTGAGTCTTGATCAGTGAGCAAGTCCAATTTTTATAGGTTACACCGGAGACATACATTCAAACTCAAACCTTCACAATCGGAATGACTTATTTGAGTACAAGTTCACGAGTGGCCATTGGACAGAATGGAAGTTCGAGGGCAAGATGCCAGTTCCCCGGTCGGCGCACGGATGTGCCGTCTATGACAATAAACTATGGATATTTGCCGGCTATGACGGCAACGTTAGACTCAATGACATGTGGACAATACCTCTGTCTGGTGAGCACAGAGTCTGGGAAGAAGTTAAGCAATTCGGTGACTGTCCGCCCACTTGTTGTAATTTCCCGGTGGCGGTGGCCAGAGATAGCATGTATGTCTTCAGTGGACAGTCTGGCGCCAAAATGACAAACGATTTGTTTCAATTTAACTTCAAAACTAAATGGTAAACCAAAGATTTTGGCATAAAGTTATTATTTAATGGAATCGCAAAATAGTTGGACCCGAATCGCCACAACCGAACACATCTTAAGGGGCGCTCCTCCACCTCCGACCAGACGTTACGGTCACACAATGGTAGCTTTCGACAGACATCTGTATGTGTTCGGTGGAGCGGCCGACTCGACATTGCCCAGCGATTTGCATTGGTAATTGCAGCGATGACCTCTTCTCATTAATGCTAACATTCTGTCGCCAGCTTCGATTTGGACACATACACTTGGTCTGTTGTCGAGCCTTCCCCCGACAGTGAGGTTCCATCTGGTCGTCTGTTTCATGCGGCGGCCGTCATTGACGACGGCATGTATGTGTTCGGAGGAACTGTCGACAACAACGTCCGAAGCAGCGAATTATTTCGGTTTCAATTCTCATGTCATCCCAAATGCACTCTTCAAAATGACTTCAGCAAACTGCTTGAGAAAAAGCAAACTAAAGAAGAGTCTAATTTTTATGATCTCGAGTTCATTGTCAGCGACATTGACAACACAAAAGTAACCACAATCCCGGCCCACATCGCCTTCTGTGCGGCGCGTTCTCAATATTTAAGAAACCAAATACGTGACGCGCAAGACTTGAAACTAGATTCCGGTCTTTTGCAGCCTTTGAGTCGAAACAATAGCTTTGACGATAAACCCAGACTCCAAATAACTCTTAGGGAAGTCAATGCGGAAGCTTTCATATTGGTTCTTAATTACATATACACCGACCGAATCGATCCGAACAAGACAACCGGCGATCCCCTCAGTAACAAAATGGTTCTCCTGATGATGGATGTCTACACTCTGGCCGATCGCTTTCAGATGAAGCGTTTGAAGCACTTGTGCGTCCTTTACCTTAACGCCGCTATAAATAACTCAAATGTTTTGGTCGCCGTTCAAAATGCCGCACAATTAAATCTGGGTTTTATTAAGGTATCCGTTAATCGAAAGAAATGATCAATGTATTCACTAATTCTTTCTCAGGAATTCTGTATGAAGTTCATAGTCAAAGATAACAATTATTCGTGTATAGTAATGAGCAAAGAGTTTGAAACGCTTTCTCAGCCTTTGATGGTCGAGATAATCAGGAGAAAACAGGTGCCGAACATCAGATATGGAACCAATTTGGATATCAAACAGTCGAACACATGCAACGGTCGCGAGAAGACTAATGGAAATGCTTCTGCCAATAACATTGGCACCACACTTGAGCAGGATTTGGAACTGTTTCTGAACAACACTGGCAAAGAGTTTTGTGACATCACATTGATCGTCGATTCCACGCAAATATCGGCTCACAAAAGCGTTTTGGCCGCCCGATCTGCTTATTTCGAGGCCATGTTTAGGTCTCTTCCCCCGCAAAACAATATGGTTACCATCAGTATTGGCGAAATGATTCCATCTGTTCAGTCATTTGAGGCTCTCTTGCGTTACATTTATTATGGCGAAGTGAAAATGCTTCCCGAAGACAGTCTATACTTGTTTACTGCACCAAATTTTTATGGCTTCACTAACAATCGATTGCAAGCGTTTTGCAAACAGAATCTCGAAATGAATGTTACCTTTGAGAACGCCGTCCAAATTTTGGAGGCGGCTGATAGAATCAACGCACAAGAGATGAAGAGACACGCCCTCAACATCATTGTTCAGTGCTTCCCGAGTGTGGTAGCGTTGCCGCGCTTCAGGAATTTGAATCGAGAATTACTGCTCGAAATTTTTGACTCTTTGGCTGATAAGCACAAAGGCGTGAGTTTGCAGCACTCGAGCGGTATATCTACCGATACTATTCTTAACATTTAAATTGTTATTCATTGAGTTTTGAACCACCATCTGACACAAATTTGTTGTTATTCGCATCTATTTTCTCAACAATTCTTATTAAATTTGTCATTTCGTTCAATTCTAAATAAATTCTAACCTCGCTTGACTCAACCTCACGCCTATATTATTCAAAACGAGATCAAACCCGGACTATAAGTTATATTTTGAGAGCCAAAGCAATCGAATGCTTGCGGACCTTTGAGTGAGTCCTCTGTCGTGTCTTCGGTATCTTCTGGTTTGTGTGGCGCCAGGATTAATGTAATAGACGCTGAGGTCGATCGCAGTTCCGTAACACCCGCTGCAGTATGGCATTGGCTGACAATGTCGAAGGACGGATAAGTGATAACGGTCTGGAAATAGGCTCCACTTAGATAGCCTTCAACCACTTCGCCCGTTAAGGTGAGGGTTGTGTTATCTGAAGATTCAATTGTCAACAGATATCGATGTATGTGATAAATACCTTCAAGATTTTGAGTTTCTTGCATTTTTAGCTCTACTTTAATCTTAGTTTGAGAGCCATTCTTGAAAATAATTTCATATAAGATGTCATTTTTGGGAAAGCGATGTACAGAAGTGCAGCTCTCGTTGCTCATTGACTCCAAATTAGAAGACAATTTGTCGATTTCGGTGTTTATGTTAACGCAATCCAAATAGGATTCACTGATCGATACATTTGTCACTAAATGTCTCATAAGATTAATCAGACACACAATATATGATAGATTAAGACATACGTCTGGTATTGTTTGCCTCCCAATCCTCTGTTATCCCTCGCTCTGTGACCTAAATATAATTAGATTTGCGATTATGATACAAATTACTTCACCATTTGGTTCGTTTTCGAATAATTCTTCCATAGATTCTTGTGAATAGACTTCAATGAAAAATATAGCGAAAATAATTAGAAACGAAGACATTTTTGAATTAAACAATGTGCAATAATACAATGTGAATTTATTCTAAATTATGTTAACTTGAAATGTGTTTATTCAAAACGAATTTATTTTTATTCAAAAATAATCTAGATTCTAAATTTGAAACATATTTTTATCATTTTTAATGTTTGCATAAAAATTGTTACAATTTTAATCACATAATCGAGGCTTTCAAGCAATGTACTAAATGCTACACAACTAATCTCAACTCATTCTTCAAGTGCTGTTGAGATAAGTTTGAATCGAAATACCAGGCGATGATCGTCATTGAGTTGATGGCAGACACCGGTCCCGACCGTCGCGATGGCTGTTCACAAATCACTACACATTTTAATATTATTTGGCTTAACGTTTGTTTCAATAAATTCCATTCAAAATAGAGATTATATTCGGAATGCATTCAATAAAATAAAGCAATTCGAAGGCTTTGATAACATAACTGAATGGAGAGAAAGCTATAAGAAGAATATTCTACATCTGTTGGATGAGTTGCCGCAGGATATCAAAGACCACTTGATGTCCAAGGCTGACAAATATAATAACGCAAAATGGGTCTCCAAATTGGTGAGTTCAAGTTTGTTGCCATTTCCAAGAGAAATGTTCACCATGCAAATATGGATAATTGAATAGTTCAAGTCAAATCAATAACTGAATCAATTGATAGGTGACTCAATATTTGGAATTCATGACGAGTGGCAATCGAGTAAACTTCGAGACAACAGACACGCAACGCCGAACCCAATTGGTTGACTTGGTGATTGGCGAATTGATCACCAGAAATGGAACCTACATCAATCAAATATGCAATGGTCTGTGGCTTATAATGGAGGAGAGCACTTGGGAGACTCCCGGACATCTCTACATTCAAAAGGCTGGTCAGTAATGCTTCGCTTAATTTCATGAATTAATTATAAGTAATTTGTGTGAATTGAGCTAATGTTTGCTTTTTGCTGCTTCTGAGCTGTTTTGATTAGCTCTCTCTCTCTCTCTCTCTCTCTATCTCTCTCCCCCTCTCTCCCTCTCTAACTTTCTTTCCATCCTCCAAAACGACATAAGCACATAAATATTGATCTATTTCCAAGTCTAATAAGCAAATAACCCGAAATATGCCCGCATTACAGGTCCCGGTCTTCCCGATCCTGAAGAAAATGTAATTGATTTGAGAGTCGGAGAAATGGGAGCAACGGTTGCGTTAATCAAATTACTTTTGAGGGAAAAGTTAGATGAAGTGAATCCAATGTTTGTTAAGAGAATCGATTACGAACTCAACAGACGTATAGTTTATCCGTATTTACATAACAATGACTTCTTTTGGATGGGATTCAAAGGACAGAATGTCAATAATCATAACACTTGGGATAATTCCAATATCTTGAGGACAGCCCTTCTGGCGATCGATGACCAATCGGCTCGAAATCAAGTAATTAACAGAACGATTGATAGTATCGACATATTCCTGAACCAAAGACCAGAAGACGGCGGATGTGATGAAGGGCCGGGTTATTGGGAGTGGGCCGGTGGCCGACTCATCGACTACTTGGAACTACTGTCTTCGGTCTCCAATGGCCGTATGAATTGGTCAGACAATGAGCTCATTCACAAAATCGGTGCTTACATATACAAAGTACATATCGCCGAAGACAAGTACGTGAATTTCGCTGACGCACATTCGAGAGTCGATCCCGAGGCCAACAGTGTCTTCAAGTATGGAAAACTCTTTAATGACAATACACTGAAGGCGTTCGCTTCGTTTGTCGCCAACAATACAAACTGCGAGTCAATCAAAAGTGTTTCGGACTTTTTGGGCAGTCTTTCGACATTCGTAGACAATCTGCTGACATATGAAGAAGTAAGACAAACTAAGCCCAAGGCTCCGATGCCCAAAAAGTTCTACTTCAATGACCTGCAGGTAGTTATCGGTCGTTCGAATGAAGGTAAGCCAACTCATGCAGTAGTAGATAGAGTATCGCTCACAAAAGAGAACCACATTTGACAGGAACCACAAAAGGACTGTTCCTCGCGGCCAAAGCCGGCAGTAATGACGAGAGCCATAACCACAACGATATCGGAAACTTCATAATCTATTTGGACGGCAACCCGTTCATAATCGATGTGGGGGTTGGCGTCTATACCAACGTGACCTTCAGCAAAGATCGGTACAGCATTTGGTCGATGCAGAGTCAGTGGCACAACTGCCCGACCATTAATGGTGTGCAACAGAAAAATGGCAAAAAGTATTTCGCTTCTAATGCTTCGTTCAAATCGACGGAAGACTCGTTCACATTCAGCGCTGACATCGCCGGCGCGTACCCTAAAGAAGCTGAAGTGGAGCGATGGGTTCGGAGTATTGAATTCAATCAAAAGTTGAACAAAATTGAAGTCAAAGACGATTACGTTCTAAAGAAATGGATCGAACCTCTGAAAGTTCATTTCATAAGCCCTCTGAAGACTAAGCAAAACAAAGAAGTGGTGACATTCGCCAGAAATGGAAGTGAGATCGCAATGACATTCAACGCTAACCTATTCACTGCTGAGTATGACAGCAAAGCCATTGACAAAGACGATTATCTGCTCAGAGAAAGTTGGGGTCAAGTTGTCAACAGAGTGACACTCGTTCAGAGACAACACAACACTGACAACGAACAACTGAAAGGATCGTTCATCACTACATTTACTATCAGTGATCACTATTGATATTATCACTCGATATAAAATTTAGATTGAAATTAAAATTATCGAATATAAGATTCAATTCCAATATTTCAGTGCTTCAAATTTCAATAATTACAATTAACTTTGTTCTGTTCGGAATTTTTAATAACATTAAACTTCGGTTTTCTAGATTGAACCGAATTAAGTGTTCCCTTTGAATGAGAGGCGCAGTAATACTGTAGTAATTTGAGCAAAGAATAGCCTATTGTGAGCGGCAATGCATTTGTTATTGGATTTCATTGCAAGAGAACTATTTTTCGCTTCACTCGCAAAGATATGATGTTTGAGAAACAGATCAAAGAGTATCCGAATGAACTCAGGAATAGTTAGAATGCATTTGTGAAGACATATAATTATATAAAATATACATAAGTCTTGAATTATTTATAGAATATATTCATAGAATATTCTTGAATAGGAAAGAATATTTGAAATTCATTTCATTAAACTCTGATATAAAAGATATTCAGAAAATAGTTTTTATTCAATTGGAAAAATACATATTTGCGAACGAATGAAAGGAGAGACGGGTTCACATGTTTAACGTGTTCATTACGAGTTTTGCCACATCTGTATGGACTCTGTGGGGCCTTTGTCATCACTTTCTATACATTGCATTGGCAATTGAATTGATCTGAACATCTGAACTTGCACAATTTACAAATGAATTTGCTCAAAGGCTGTCAATGATTTAAAGTTTAAATTATTCTGACTAATGGTGTAGTCGAGCATATAATGTTGATGACTATGCATTGTCATTGTGAATTTAATGGCAAATTTAACCCATTTTCAAGCTCATTGTGATTAATTAAGATAAATAGGAGTGTCATTAATTAAAATTAAGACCTAAAACATGAATTATGTTTTAGAGACATGTAGTTCTGGAATCAACGCCTTACGGATGAGCTCAAGCATTGTCAGTTGTGAGGTGTTGTGGCAGAGTCTGTGTCCGCAGTGTCTGACCCTTCACACACATGCATGAGTGCACTGAATCGCACCGCACATCAAATCCCAAACAATATCTCTCATTGCGTTCATTGCGATCACAATTGCAGAATTGTTTGCAGAGAAACAGTTGAAGAGCGCATTGCAAGAGCGCATAGAGTGAGAGACTGTCTCGCAGTTGGTTTCAATGGTATCCAAGAGAAGAGATGCCGATCGAAAGCCCAAGCGCTGGATATTCAGCATCACTGCTGTGAACTACAATCCATAGGAAAGGTTGGATACTGTGTCCAGTTGTTTGTGACGGACAGAGCTTAACAACGCGTGTTTCAGATACCAATCGTCTAATAATTCATTTCTTGTCTCCAGTGATAGCAGTGATAGCTCGCGGTCATGCAGTGAAGCATTGCAGTGAAGCACTGCTGACAGATCTGATCCAATCGTCACATCTTATCGTTTCTTACCTGTTCTTCTTTTATATCAACTATTGATCGAAAAAAGCATATCTTTGAAGACAACTTAGAAATCGCATCAAGTTTTCAGTGACTCATACAAAGCATAATCTTCTGCAACGGATCGGAAGCAAATTGAAGCCATCGGTGAGTAGTTCTTATGTTATGAGTAATACTTTTGACACTATAGCAGAATAACAGACTGATGGCCATCACAGCCATCACAGCCTTCAATCTTCTCAATGCTCTCAATGCTCTCAATGCTCTCAATGCTGCTGACCCTCAATCATATTCATTATGTTTCAGTTCTCACTATTGCAGCAAAAAATGAATTATTTATTCTAAAGCATAAAATGTTTGTTCAGTTAAAGACAAATATACTAAATGTTTAACAAAGAAAAAAAAGAACCAAAAATTCTTCTCTCTATCGATCGGAGCGATCGAAGACAATAAAAGTAGAGCTAAAGTTGAGAACAACCATAACATAAACTTTTCGGTTGTATTCTCAAATGAATTTTCCCTAAAATATCGACGAAAGTAAAGCAAAATATTTACTTTCACTTTCATTTTGTTGATGAAAAGCGTTCAAAACAGATATCACTATTCATTCGAGTAATTTATCATTTTTCCAATTGAATCGTTCAAAATGGATCGATATATTCGATTGAAGCAAGCATTCAATTTGCGTATAATTTATGATTACCTCACAATCTTGCTATTTTTTTTAGTTATATGCCATGAAGAGTCTGCACAATTTTCTATTTCTTATATTCATGCATAGAGTGGGTCATTTGACGCCAAATTTCCAAGTTGACGTGACGCCATGACGTCAACCTGAAACGTCAGGTATAATAAAATAGAAGGCCGGCAAAGGAAGCGGGGGTTAGCCAAACCCCCCCCCCTGTGAAAAATTCTACTAATACCCACCTTGTCGTGGAGCGACAGGACCCCTCCCCCCTGGGGTCCTAAAAATTTAGGAAAATTTTCACAAAATTTAGTCGATGTCAAGTGACGCGTCTCGTCAAGTCACGTCAAGTGGCCAACTTTACGTGATTGGACTTTACGTGACGTCCTGTAACGCGGCGTCAGTTTGCCCACTCTATTCATGCACTGGTTTTTAAATAAAAATACTTTTAAAATATCGAGTGTATAGAAAATTTTAAATCAATGTTCGGTAGATCTAAATCTCATGACATTCATGCAAAACGTGATGAAATAAAATTTTATATTTCATGACATGAATAATGAAAAGAAGAGATTGACTCAAAGGAAGGGATGCTATTGAATGTGGTGAAAGGTCAAAGAAGTTGGTCTTCATATGGGTCTTCAATGCTTCAGTTTGTGTGTTAAGCGAATCGAATTTAATCGATAGACAATGCTATTTATGGAGATTCTAGTAATTCTCACAACAAGTCCGTCATTGGCTCGAAATCCGATTTATTCGGTTGTTTTTTCTTAAAATCCAATCACTTTTATAGCATTAAAGCACTTTTATTATGCCATTAGCGGTACATCTGTTGTGAGCGTCAATCGCTTTGAATCGAATTTTCTAAAAAAATAAACAATTTCTCTATTATTCTTAGATTTAGGCTCAAAATAGTAAACATTAAGAATAAAGTGTTTCTGGATTTTACAGTTAAATGGCGTTCAGTCACGCCATGTAATTGTTATAAGACGTGCAGATTTGCGAAAAAACCATTTGATTCCAACTCAATAGCAGAATATCCAATAACATTGAGATCTTTGCGAAATGACTTTGCATTCAGATATGCAATCAAACGACATATTCACAAGAGTTTGTCGTTCATAATGCATTGATTGGACCAGAAGTGAGTCAATCTTCGTGTTGACTAACAACCAAATAAGGCATTAGTGATTGATATAATAAATATAAACAGAGAGCCGATCGAAGTGAGTGAATGGAGCGCAACCAATCCATAGATTACTTCATCATATGTTCTTCACTCTTATTAACGAATGACATTTGCAAACTCAGCTCATTAACTCAATCCATTCAATCTATTGACTATTGAATTGATGGGCCGATCAGAGTCTGCCAACCGGTCCCTCTGTCTCTGTCGCCGCTAATGCCACTTCACTGCATAACTTTCACGAAGGCTCACTGTTCTGCGTCTGGTTTGTAGTGATGAAGGATAGCGTACTTTGAAATAAAACAATGATCGAGTTAGCCAAAAACACCTGAGACAAAAAACCGAAGACAAAAACTGGCCAAAAATAGAATATTCGAGCAAAAAGCTGAGAATTTTTTTAAAGCATTTAGTCAACAAAGTATAACTTATATCTTCCGATTGAACAAAAGGGCAGTTTTGTGTCACAGAACGGGCAATTCTAAGCTAGAATTCAATCTAACCCGACATGTTATAATTCTTATAAACATATCTCAAAAGATGCAATATATACCAAATTGTCATTTGTCCAATTGAAACCAATTAGAATGTTTCAAATATATTAAATTTATATTATATACCAATGCTTTAGTCCCAATTGCAATGACATCACTTCTATCGCTTCTATTATTTACTTTAATCCAAAAATTATTTATTTATAGGACGGAAATGAAAACGTAATGAAAAGCAATATAATCGTAATTTGGACCCTATTTTGATAGAAAACAGAAAATATTCCTCTGATCTGTTAGGCTCTGACCGAACCATAACTGATAACCAGAGCCTAATTTGTTCTCTCATTGAAGTTACAGGTCTGGCAGTTTAGGTAATTGATATTCAATGAGAGAAGCAGATGAAACAGACTTATAGCTTGACTTTAAATAATGAGAGATCCACTCAATTAGATATCGTTGACATAACGGCCGCACTTCGCAGATCATCGCATATCAATGGCTTCGTTCCATTGTTTGAATAGCGATTCGATTTAGGTTCGGAGAAAATCCCTAAAATCAATAAACAAATTGAAATTTTCATGATTTATGCCGTTAACAGTTCAGTCAATTCCGAAATCAGATGAAACTAATTTACTCGAAGCCAATAAATTATATGCGATACAACTGACGGCTCTCCTTCTCTCAGTTATATTATAAAATATTTTCATCCAAACAGTAGTTTTGATATTAAATGTCAGTTTGTGTTGAATTTTTTCAATTAAAACTAAGAATTTTAGAGTTAATTAGTCGGACATAAAACTGTGAAAATGGTGCTTAACTAGAGTTTAGAGTTATATGACTGTTCGTCTCGTTTATCACAGACTCTAATTAGAAATATTTCATAAATAATTGACTTTATTTGCATAACTCTTGCATAAAATGATGAGTTATGTCTCCAAAAGCATTAATAATTTTTGGAAAATAATTTTTGTTTTCCATTTGGCGAAAAATGCTTTGGCCTTAGGATTGTCAACAGTGAACGCATACATGTATTACTTGGAGTCTACAAAGGAAAGAAAATTTTCTTTTAATCCTCACTCATCTCATAGATCTCTAAATTAAGGGAAGCAAACTGAAAGAATGCTATTATGAGATATACTTTTCTCAGATGAAAGTCGACGAAAGACAAAATTTAATGTCTATATGAGTG
>JAQGCD010000079.1:0-15426 GCA_034698965.1 Zygoribatula sp. | reverse complement strand
CATAACTTATGGCCAAAAGTAATGAACAGCGAATCGAAATGTTTCAAAATGTAAGTAACAGTGTTTTGGATGAAAGGTAGCTCTAAGTCAGTGCAAATAGTGATGTGAAACAGTTTGGGTTTGGATGAGACGTCAAATCATAGGTTCCAATAGGTTCAGTGGCTCTAATATGGTTGGCATCAGTGGCATCACTGACATCACTGGTATTGCTCTGGTATTGAATTGGAAGACTTGAGCCGAATTGGTATTCTGCCGGTGCTCTCAATATCGGGTTTTGGCGAATGGAGATAAAAAAGCAGTTGTTTTACTCTCGGGAATAACCGAATGGAAAAAAGTTTCGACTAATGAAGACATCTCTGACACAAGTTTTTGACAGATGTTTCAATGAAACGAAAACTAGTAAAAAGTTAGCCAACATTGAGACTAATGTTATCTTAAAAGCAGAGCTCGAAATTGGGCACAAAAGCAATCGTTAGTCCGATTCTTGTGCTAAACGACATACTAATAAGTGAGGGCCCAGAGCGCCAACACTGCCCTCAGCTCTGGTCGTTTGTGTTGAGAGCAATGCTTTAAACAGATATAAAATTAAGACATTAAATCATATTATAATATATTATACAATCCTTAGACCGAAATAAATATATCAAGTATTCAAAGCGAGCTCTGCTCGCAGTTCATAATGAGTTTGGCCGCCAGCCATCACTTTTACTGGTGCTGGCGATGCAGTGGCGATGCAGTGTTGCCTCCAATGCCTGTACTGTCTGTTCTGCCTGTTCTGGCAACGATCCCCGGTTCCTCTGGTCAATACAAGTGGGAAAATGGCCGCCAGGATGCCAATCATCAAACCAATCATTGTATGCTATGGTGAAACAAAAACTCAAAACAAGTTGCGAGCATCACATGCATCACAGCCTGAGCTCAGTCTGAGCTGAATTACTTGAGCGCATAACAACCTGGCAATGCTGTTTTGGTGGCATCAAACAGCAAACCGTCAATTAATTCCAGAGAATATAGCCATCAGCCAAATGCAGCCCAACTCAGCCCAACTCTCAGGTTCTGAGCCAAGTCTCAGATCTGAGTTGAGACCGCTTCAGCTGAACTTCAGCTCAACCAACGAGTCAGTGACGAACCGACTCCAGACTAGGGCTCTGACTCTCCGCAGTCTTAGCAGACTTAACTGAACTCGTGCTAAGCAAAGCTAATGAAATGAAATCACCTGAACATAAAAGTTATGCTTATAAGACGAGGGGAAGCAAAGGCACACCAAACCGAGAAACATAGCACTGTAAAGGCAGCATGGGCATAGGCATAGGCAACACAACCAAGACAGGGCACGAAGGCAACACACAGCCAGCACATAGTCAACACGCATTCAGATGGCGAGGGGCGGCAGTCGGGCATCACATGAACCCTGGCCGAGGTCTTACGGACCCGTCAAACCAGTTCTAACTGATGAGGCCATAAAAAATATACACTTATAGAGAGCACTCCTCGTTGGCAATGGTTGGCACAAAATTAAGTCATCAAAACTCCTAATTATATACACATTGTTTATGCAAACAAAGCGCACAAATAAGAGGAAAAGCCAATCGTGGCCTCACTCGCCTGACTCGCCGCTCGGGCCTCTCACGGCTCTCGACTCAAGCAGACCAAAGCCGACTCATCGCTAATCGTTATTGTTTTATTATACACACCAATAGACCGCACAATTCATATCCGATGGTTTCCAATATAAATTCAAATTTAAATTAATATTTTTGGTCAATAATACAATAGATTTGTCAATCGAGTGCTCGAAACAAAGACGAGAGAAATGAGTTATTCATAAAGCAATTTGAGACCTAAAGTGATAGTTATGATCAGCATTTACATTGCAGATGGACAGTCATAGAGGGACTGATCATTGAGCACTTCCTTCAATTAAATAGATTACAAGTCCATGAAGTCTATGAATCGCGTGGAAAAACAAGACAACGACTCGACTACGGACGACACAAAGGGAGAGAACGAGAGAAAACAGATCTCAATTAACCAGAACAAGACATACGACCGGTGCAGGCGTGCAGTCGGCCAGTTGTGCGCTCGACGAACGCTGGCAATGGTTGTGCAAAAAATGATCATTAGTTTTGTGCCAACGATTCGATCGGATATTACACAAGAAGTGTATTATTGAGCGTAAGGACAATAATTGAAAATTCATTCAATGTTTGGCCAATTATTGGACGGCTGTCCTCTTGAATCAACTCTACTGACCATCATTTTTATGAGAGGATCGACTAATCAATAATTTATTAGCGAATCTACTCTTACTTTACTGTCTTATGGCTGAATATATTAGTACAAGAGTTAATTTGTCTATAAATAAGACATTAAAATCTCATGCATTAGTACATCAAACAATATAATGAATTAATTGTAGCTCCGGATCAATAAAACAAACATTAATCTGATTCATAAGTTAATAAATTTAATGAAAAGTCAATAAAAAGTTTAGTTAATGGCAGCGATAGAGAAGAGGGCCATAAGTCTGGCACTACTGGACAACAATAGTCAAGTGAAGTCATTATCGAAATATGAAATCAACCAAACTATATGAATGTCATTAATATTGTATCAGAGAATCAGTAATAAAGTTAATTATTGATGAGATACGAGTGAGTCAGAGGAGAACACAAATGCCTTTTCGTTAGCTTACATTGAAAAGTACAGTGAATTCTAGGAATAAAATGTTGCAAATAGAGTATCGAACCATTAAATGTATGGCAGATATGGCTCTTCTCTATCTCAAGAGTGCAATAGATCTGTTACTAAAGGGAGAAAAGGGAAGGGATTTGCCGAAGAATGGAGTGCACCAAAGGACGAGTGTAGGGAGAGTGGGAGAGAGTCGGGGAGGCAGAGGGAGAGAGGCCGATGAAAAGAGGCGAAGTTGAAAATATTGATGATATATCTGAATTTTGACAGCTATACAATGTGGAGAGCGCTCAGAGTAAGTGATACCAAGTGAGAGACAGTGGCACCGACTTCACCGACGGCACTGTCAGAGTGAGACTCACTCTAAGAGTCAGTCATAGTGAGACGGATTTGGGCTAATTTCAAATTTTCGTGTCATTTGTTTATCTCAAATTCGCATTCAATGGCAACACTTTTCAAATGTTTTGAGTTATGATCTGTAAATCATATTTATTTGCAATAAAAGCATTTTTGGTGAATATTTCAATGCTCTCTATGAGACATAAATTTATTGTTTTCACAGATCTTCGAAACGAATCGAAGCCAAAGGAAAGACAATTCAGTGCGATATTAAAGTGAGGCTCAGTTTGGCTCTGGAGTCGAGTCAAGTCGAGTGTGTAATGAAGCTGTGATGCCATTCATTCAGGTTTGTGCTAACTTTTGTGTAGTGAACACACTCTCAGACTAGTGATAGTGCGATATAAGGCACACAAAATAGCAGAGAAGAGAGTGATGCAAACAAACGGTGCTCTGTTTGGCACTGTTTTGCACGAAATGTCTCACAAATCCTGAGCGCTAGAACAGAACTGAGCAAAGAAAGGAAGGCAACCAAAGAATTAACTGAGAATAAGAGCAGACGAGAAGGGAATGCGAGCGTTGCAAAGGAATAGAGGATTGGAGGCAATGCAAGGCATGGAAGTCGAGTCGAGTCGAGAGGCAAAAATACATTTGAATGCAGTGACTGTTGAGTCCCCAAAATATGCTCGAATTCACGTCAATATTCATTCATCTGACGAATCGGTCGACAAATAAATCGCCAAAATCTTCAACTCAATTATTTGCTTTACATTTATGCAGAGATGGAATGCATTGCAAAACAAAATTCTTGTCAAAATTCTTTTGAAATAAAATCCTTTCGAACGACTATTTTTAATAAAGTGTGTGAATGCCAGAAATGATGAGACAGTCATCTCTGCTCTGCTCGACAGTCGATCTGATTATCGATTGACGGGTTATAATTGAAACGACAATGGTTTGAGCGATTGGAGCATCGATTGCAGTGGGAATCGGATGCCGACAACAGTTGGCATCGTTTGAGGCGTTTGTCAGTCTTCACACCGACTGCTAGTTTCACACAAATCTAGATTAAAGATTAAAACTTATCCATTAGATTAATAAAAGTGAAAGTTTTGATGAGAGCTCTGATTCACTGATTCGCTTGTAATCTTAGAGCACTTCCATTTGTAGAAACGAAACGACAATTTTGTAGTGTTTAGTGAGTCTGACAGCAAATGAGAGCACAGTTTGCGAGAGACACACAATATTTCTGGTGAAGTCTGTTAGAATGTATAGTCTGGTATAGAATTAGCGCTAAGAGTTGGCCAAAGAGTGTAATCTTTAATTGGATGCCACGGATCGCATCAGTCGAGTTCACTCAACACTTGCCTGTTATCACAATTTATTATCTTCACTGCAGAGAGAAGAGAGTGAATGTCTCTTTGAAAACAAGACAATACTCTTCTGTTACGCTATATTACATTAACTCTGCTTTTAAGCGCTCACATAGTTTTCAGTTATAAGTCTAAACAAAGTGAGACTAAACTCAGTCTAAACTGAATGCGAATTCTTTATAAAATATCAATAGCGGAGCAGTAAAGGCAAAAATACTTTCGTCACTGTATGGGTTGCATCGGTTGCCTCGCAAAATGCAAATTATGACCAAATTTTGCACTCAATTCACTGCATTGCGTACATCAGATCAAAATATAACTATTAACTAATTATTAGACAAGAATTTCTATTAAACGATTTAATTTTGATTTGATGAGCGATAACTTTATGAGTGTTAATAACTGGATATGTTATGTGTTATTCGCTAAACGTTAGATGTTATGGATGTTATGGATAATTTAGCTGAGATTGTTAATGACTTGGCACTACTGCATCATTGCATCACTGCATGCACTGAACACTCCATCGCAACTGCCTTTTAATGACAGAATTATAAATTCCCAGCAAAAAGAAAAACTATTAAAAAATGGAAAAATGTTTGAGAAAATTGAAAGTAATGAAAGTCTGGGAGTTTTCAGGACTACCACCGAATGAAGTCATTTGTAAGGCGTGAAATCCATTCACTATATCTCTGGGTCTGACTTCACGAGCGAATTGTCTGCGAATTTCCAACACTATGTTGAATATAATAATTATTAATGCAATCGCATCCAACTTAAGAGCATTGTTCTAATTAAAAATAAATAAACTTCAAGTTAATTACAGCAGTGAACAATCATTCAGTCGTTCATACATTCACTGATTACAGTCGAAAGGAGGGATGAGGGATGTCAGACGACTACGATTCTAAGCTTTTGTCCAATGCTAGGTTCACACATAGGATTGTAATTTCAAGCATTAGTTAAGTCTTGTTTTTCGGTGGAATGTTTTCATTAATTTCGTATTCAGGAAAATTTAGCTTTTTATAGATTATTCGAGCCTAAGTGTCCTGGTTGCCGGGAAAGTAGCTGTGAATTCTTGCCGAAAGGAAAATATGATTGCATTTCAATTGTTAGATTATTAATTCAATTATAAGAGCAAACATTGATCAAAAAGAATTCATTAATAATTTTTTTTTTCGAGAGCTCCAAACCAAGGGATAAGTGTTTTGTTGTATAGATGTATGGAAAGACATAATAGAATGCGAACACAAATGCAGAATTGGTTTAAATAAAATTTGGGAAATTATTCAATGATTTATTATTGCTGACAAAAAATGGCAAAAATTGCAAACGTGTTTCGTTTCACTCTTACAAAGTATAGCACTTTTGGGAATCCAAACAATGAAAGCATTTATTGCAGAAATTGCAGACCGAATGAGCTCTGACTGACTCGTGAGCACCGGTCGGGCCATAAAATGCTACTCTAAATAATAACTATTAAAACTTATGCCAATATATCGAAATCATAGGTCTTCGCACAATAGTCGGTCCGAACCGAACTCTAAGCAAATATTAGGGCCGAATGATAATCCAATTATTGCCAAAATACTGTGATTTCGGCTGAGGTTTCGTTTAATTTTCAATAGGAATCGGCAAATGAGTGCAAATATAAGTCAAACAATTCCTATTAAAACTTTTCCTGTCCTTCATTAGCTATGCAACCGACGCAAGAGATCGCAAGACATCATTTGAATTAATTAACGACTCGATGCACAATAGGTCCAACACTGGGACCGTTTTATTGAATAATATTAATGGTAATAATCGAGACAAATATTGATTGGCTTTGCGTATGTCGAGAAAGCAATTTGGAGCCGACACACGAGCAGAGGGAGAGACGGCTCACGCACTGCACTGCCTTCGATGCATCGATGGCTCTGAGGATCCAATTTTGTGCCGCAAATCGAATCCGACTGAAATGCGTTTAAACTTTTTATTAACAATCCATTGGCAGTCGGGCCCAATCGGCTTCTCATCCGAGTGAATGGGTTCAGCCGTTGCGAAGCCGAGAGCAAACAAAACCAACTGATGGTAACTCAATACCTGACTATTGCTTTTATATTGGCCTAGTATTGACTGTTTTGCCTGTTGTGGCTCATATCGGACATACAAATAGATGTGCAAATGCTATAATGAAATAATAGTGTAATCCAATGACTTATATTTATATGTTATGTGCATTACTAGTGACACATCTGTTCATTAGTCCACGTCTTGGCGAATGAGCTTTTGATGGCTTATCTCAGATGAAGGCATAACTGACGTTACAATAGTCCGCAAAATAATCAGATATTTATATGGAAAGCGAGGAACGATTGGGATCATTGAAAGCATTGGAGGCAATGGAGGCATCGAAACCACCAAATATGGCAGAAATTCATTTCATTGTAATTTGAATAAAGAAGTGCAGTCAAAGAGGATTTGCCTCAGTGTGGAAGAACTTCTCTTTCAAGTCGTCTCCCTTTCCCTCTCCCTCTCGGGCGAAGGAACGGAGGGCTCGCACTCTCTTTGGCACAAAGACAGCTGTGGCGATAAAATACATAGCAAGACAAGCAAAGGTGCAAAAAGGAGGTTTGGAAACACTGAGAGTGAATAATGTGCTCCAAAAGTTTAATATACAACAAAATATATGTTGTGTCGGCTATTGAATTGTGTTTTTCTCATTTGTTGCTTTCTTGCATTCTTACCTGAGCCACAACCAAAGCCACTATTGCTATATTATTGCTATACTATTGCCAGCACTTGTCTGATCGTCTGAGTCAGCAATTTTGAAAATTACACATAAATGAGTGGATGAGTGATAGCAAAGTAAATTGGATTTTCAATTCTTTTGGTTCGCATTCTCGCGATTCTCTCAATGACTTCACTAGAGATCTTAGATCTGTTTGTTATGAGCTATGAGTTAACACTTTTGGATTGTGAATATCGAGCCATTGATGGAATTCTTAAACAGTGAATGGCAGTGAACAGCATTGGCATAGGAGAGCCATTCTGGTAGACCATCACTGCATAAGACACTCAAACCATCAGACAATGATGCGATCAGACATCACAAAACGACAACATCGCCGGCAAAGGCATCGCATCCGCGTTTATAAGAGTGTCAATCACTTGAAGAGCAAATGATTGATTGCGCATAAGTAGGCACAATATCAATCGCTGGCATCGATTATTTGCCACTAGTTTTATATACAGTTCATTGTAATAACAAATAAGCATTAAAAGTAGTAAAGATCGCAACCGAGAGAGAAATTGACTTTGATTTGAGTTTACGACAAAAAGCTCTACAAAGGGATCAATTCCTCAGCAATTTATTGTATAACCAAAGAGGAAATTAAATGATATGTTCGGCCATAAAACGAAGCTAAAGGTTTGACAATGTGTTTGAGTCGGCAAATATTGACTACAGAATAGGGTTGTGGGAGAATTGGGTGATCGACAATGACAATGACCAGAATGACAAGGATCGGGAGAATTGCAAGAATGACCAGAATGAGCAATAAGGATGACAATGATGCCAATGAAAGCAAGCATTGGTCAATAAAAGATTAGGGAAGCAATGGTATCAATGGTATATATAACAGTAGTAACAGTATGAGAGCAATACCTCGGTGATGCCTAACGGCGTGCTGTGTCTCACTATTGTATTGAGTCCAGTGTCGTCTAAATCCAGACGAAAACGTTGATAATAGAGACAGCGATGCAATAATAGTAATGAAAAATCTCCGCCAACAGCACTGAAACACTGACAGAGCGCACGAATAACACAAAATCCTCATATTGTTTGAGATTAATATTGCTTTTGACAGCAAAACTAAACAATCAAAACGAGATAAAAATATATTCAATATAATGGGATGACTGGCGATCACATCATCGGATCGAAAGACTTAACAAAAGCCAATTGTCTCACAGACGGTCACTAAATTAGAAGCCAACACAATCCAATGCTTATAATGTGAATGTGAATCATCAATTATGTCGATCTCAATGCTCAAGACAATGTAGACTCAATGCGGACTCAATGTAGTAGACAAGACAATGCAGAGGACTGGCGAAGACTGTGCCGCAGACCGATGTGTCGATGCGATGCGAGGCAACTGCAGTGCAGTGCAGTGGGGCTGTGATGGAGCGCCGGATATATCCCACAATTGGAAGGCTTGTATGCCTTTGTGACAAACACTTTCAGATTGTTTGTAACAAACAATTATAACTCAAAGCATAAGTGAATTCATTTTTGAGCACAAGATTATTTGGGAGTCGAGTGAGGACTGAATGTAGACTGAGTGAGGTCTCAGTGAGGAGTCGGTGAGGAACACATGAGAGCATATGCACAGACTGTGGCACGACTTGTGTCCGTCCGGCCAACAATGAAGAGCTCAAACACTGAGTGCACTGCAGTGTATCAAAAGCGGAGTGTATGTGGCGTTAGAGGCGGACCTCCTCCCGTCCCATTCTCTTGGATGCCGGAGGCAGAGGCAGCACAGGCAACACAGGCAACAGAGGCAGGCGCTAAATGAGAACTGACTCCGACTCTAACGCTTATTCAGTAGAAAATTTGGTGAACGAGCGCCACAACGGCCTGAACCGTAAGATCTGGACTGATAACAAATTTGTTAGAAATAGTCCAGAAATGGCTTGAAATGCTTTGAAATCGCATCAAATGGTTTGAAATGGTTGCGATAAAACAGAGGAGAGAGCAGTCATGGACTGGCAATCACTAGCAATCAGTCCGATTGGCGATGGAGTGAATGGCAATGAAATATAAGTTGCAAAGTCGTGTAGTCGTGTACTCGTCTCAGCCGATCACTGGCACTGTGGGCTCTGTTGGCTCTGTTGGCTCTGTTGGCTCTGTGGCACACAAAGCATGAGACCAACTATTCTTCGAGTCAAAGAGCTCTTCGTTTGTATGTTATGTTAGAATAAAAGCACAGAATGAGAGTGAATGTGCTCTCAATGTGCAAACTTTGTGAAAGGAGAGAATGCGATACCTTTGCCTCCAATGCGCATGAAATGGACTACAACTCTGTTTTGATACACGAGTACAGTCTGTTCCCAGTGTTGGTTGGGATCAATCAATATCTGTGATGTCATCAATCAATGAAACCAAAGAGACTGAAGCACTCGATCCGAGCGCAGAGACCGTACGCTGGCTGTCATTGACAGTACTGAGCAGTGGTGTAGAACACTGTAGTGCAGTTGGCATAGACTCGTATAAAGTGCCACAGACTTGCCTAATATCTGAAATGACCCGACGCTCACATAATATAGTGATATATTGCAACCAATAATTTATGCCATCTATTCTGCAAATATTAGTCCGAACGCATCACAAGTTGTATCGGATCTATTGATACCAATAATGACAAAGAGTGAGCGATCGGTGCATCGACTCATAGCAGGGCCTCGCAGTCTGTCGAACCCTCTATGGGCATACTTTAAACCGAACAATACTTAAAGTCCTCTTCGAACAGAACCCAATCGAATCGAATCGAATCGAATCGAATCCAATCCAATCCAATCCAATTAATTGTCATTCATTAGCGATGGCTCGGGTCAGGTACTAAACAGAATTATCGAAACGCGAAACACTGTCTAATTGAAAGGTCGGCTTCTAATGGCAGTCATAAAGAGAAGAACAGTTAAATTCTGTCATTTATTTGACTCGCATTTTGTTCTTTTGGCTCAAGTAATAAATTTTTGTAATAAGTCATTTACCTGAAGCTCATCTCATCTTACAATTCATATTCGACATCAGAGACGAGCGTTGGAATCGAGTTAATAACATAGAGAAAGTGGATTCGAAGCCAACCAGAATAGGCATTGGCTCTCGACATGCGATTTATGCGAATGAAAGAAAATTAATGGAAAAAATTGTTTACGACTTTTGCCACCACTAAAGTGCGAGAGTTGTGTCTTCATTCTTAAAACCAAGAGAAACAGCTGGTCTTCGGTCAAAGAAGGACCGGTATTCAGTTTAAACAACTAATTCGTAAGCGATTTGCGCTCTTATTATGGCGAATATCAACAATGAAGTTGTTGTGATAAAGATAGCAATCAAGTCTGAGCGAGTTGTGCAAGTTGTGAGCACTTGCGAGCAGGTTGTGCTCTGCCTGTGCTCAGCCTGTGCTCGGGTTCGTGGCCGCGAATACATTTATGGCGCTCCGGATCGCAGAGAATCAGAGCCTCATTAATCGTAAAGCCAAAGAACAATGTCTGCACTTTGCAAAGCCCTCTCCCATCCCTTCGCCATCTGAGCTCTACTATTATTTAATGTAATTGTGTTTGCATTTTGATATAAATTTTTGTTACAATAATTGTTAATCTTCGTGTATATTAGAGCACAATTACATGTAATAGCGTTGGCGAGCAGTGTTCGATCAATGATCACGAAGAGTCACATGACTATGATTGTCGGACACCGTTGATAACGCGAGTCTCAAATTGATAATTTAACGGCACTCTAGTCTCAGGCGAATTGGGTTCATAAAAAGCAAGCGATGGGTTGCGATGCGATGGGAAGGACGCCATAAACGGCATCTCAACTCAACTCAACTCATTGTTTTGAGCCATAATATAATTTAATGGTCTCACGAATGACTCACAAAAGTTAAGACCAAAGAAATGCAAATAAGAATTACAATAAAATTTAAATGAAAATTTCCAAAATGAAACGAAGGAAACGTTGGAATTGAAATTTGGACCGAAATTACTATTTTTATTGTGGAAAATGTTGTTTTGGTTGCGATTCGGCGTTTGTTCGGCGTTTGGGTCGTTTGGGTAGAGTCGATAAGGCATTAAGGTATTAGACTTGCATGAACTCGAATAACCACTTAATAACAGAGTATCACTCAATAAATCGAAGCAAAGAATAATCTATCAAATTCTGCATTAACTCAATTGGATTTGAGCCGACATTTTACAAACGGTTCATCATTTGGGCGAAAACATAGTGTTTTGGCGTTTGTTCTCTTATTATCGATACTTTATTTCGGATATTGTTTTTGTTGTTAACGCTGTTTATCAATATTGAGTTAAACGAGCGAAGAATAAGCAAATGAGTTGATTCGCAACAGACATGAAAAGAGTGGTAGAAATTGTTGTGTTGTATGTGAAGCCAAAAATAAATATTTTCGTTAATTGAGTTCACACGAGTTGAGACGGTTTGAGACAAGTCTTCTCTCTCGGCTCGCAATCCTAATTACGTTTAATTCGATTAAACATTTTCTCAGATCATATGGAAATCAAATAATTGGGTGAAGAGAACAATGAAGAAAAGTAGTGCATTGAGGGAATGGTGGCAAAGGATGGCAAATGAAGGCAAACGATGGCCACTTCCTCGACATTAGAGCCGACATTAGAGCTATCAAATTGTTAATGCATTCAAAACATAATTAATGATTCAAATTAAATCTCGCGGTTTTCACATAATATTAAATTAACTTATATTTCTTACATTACATTACTTTAATGTGGGATTCGTTTCCTTTGCTATAAATAAGTGCAAAATTTTAATGCATTTCATTAATTGTTAGGCAAAAAATTAGTGCCAAAAATAGGATGAATATTAACGAGAAGTTTAATGAAATGAAATGAAATTAATGAATAAATATCTTTCGTTTAGTATTGAAATTAAGCAAACGAGCCGAGAGACCAACCCAGAGCCAAGTCAGCCAAATGAACTAGTTCACTACATCACTACACCATAACACTAAACCCCAACCCAATTGAGTTTAATTTCTGTCGTCATTATTCAGATAATCAATTCAACAAAATAATGAATTTCATTAACTTTTTCATCACTTTTCAGAAAAACAGCAAAAAGTATTTCCAGAATTAATTAAAACTAATTAAAACAACGAGTGATCTGAAAACGGATTATTTTAATGAGAAGTCACACCAAGTTTTGGTACATATTCTGATTTGATTTTATTGACCACAAGAGACTATCGGAGTCTAAGACTGGGCTCAAGAGCTGCGAAAGGATGTGCAAAACATTTGGGAGGACACGGACAGAGAACAGACAGAGCACTAGCGGAATGGAAAGCGTCAACATTTACTAATGTGTATACTTTAGACAACACTGTTCTCCACTTCAGCTAAAACTTCGGAAATCAGTTATAGTGACAGAAAACAGACAAAAACAGATAAACCAAGAAAAGAAGTGTTCGCCAAATGTCGCGCTAATGCACTCATAAATGTAAGGATAGGCTCATAGGCTGGGAGTGAACACAAGTGTCAATACCTGCTTCTCTGCTCTGCATTGCTCTTCATTGCTCTCTTGCATCCAATAACACAGATTGCACTCGACTTCAGCAGTTCAGCACTCAGACAATGAGACTCAATTGGACTCAATGCCCGATATCTGACGATATCTGACTGCATTCCATTGATTATAAATTAAAAGACTATTAGAAAAATTAATGAAAGACATATGGATTGACATAATCTGATGGGCGAAGGAGTGGCAGATAATTAGTAATCGGAAAATGTTATCAAAAATAGAATCCAACCGATGACAAAGACCGAGAGACTCACAATTGGTTGAGCAATGCTCGAAGAAAATTATTTTTACAATTAAGTTCATTATTAAATTCATTAATTGCAAGCCCTGTCCAAAAGCTGTTTTTTGTCGGACCAAATGTCCGAACGATAGGTTATATTTGAGACAATAAATTAAGAAAACTAATGGAAAGAAAGGAAAGGCATCACTCAATGCGATTAATTATTTGATAAAAACCGATCGCTTATGTTAATAGTCTTTCGGATAACGAGTTCTGATCTCAGATTAGTATAAAATGTTATAATTAAATGAGAATTAATTTCCGAATTAAGTGAGTTAGGTATGACTCAGGGAAAGTCATTAGAGAAATATTTTTGTATTAATCATAAGATGTTTTGATAGGATAGCGATTGTCAGCACATTTTGGCGGTGAGAGCGCTCAGCGCCACATCACAAGGCCTTCGAGTGCCTTCCGATGCCTTCTAATGCCTCCAATGACTCGCAATGCCTCCAATGGCTGCTATGATTCCAATGACTCTCTTCATGAGTCTCATGGCATCCAATGCAATATCACATCCCATCGGATCCGACCCGCAGTCAATCCAATTAATTATTAGTGCTCAAACATTTTTTAATGACATCCAAATCCAAATCAAAAGAAGTGATCACAAAAACAAGACAAGAATGCCTTTTAACGATAGTTTATGGCATATCTGCGCCAAACGAAAGCGAATCAAATGAATGGAAGCGAATCCGTTCTAATAGGAGAGACACGGAATCAACGATTATTTATGTCTTGATATGTCTTGCTATCGACTCATTAGATGTTTGATAGACTGCATAGATTTGGGGCCAACGTTAGCCTAATGTTAACTAACACTTAGGGATCGGGCTTTAGGTCGCACGGCATAAGTCACACGTTTATCAAATGAGTGCAACTCTTTTGCAGTGTTTGGCAACCGATGGGTTCCGCTCTTGAGGGACAGATCAATAACCATTTACATCGGTTACACTTTTTATATCAAAGGAGCCAACTTTGCCAAATGATTATTATTATTACTCAAAACTTCTAAGCTTCCTATCGAAGCTTAACTCAAATGATTGCCATATATTTTAGGTCTCTTTCGACACATTTCGACAATTTTCCACTGAAGACAGATTCCTTACAAACAAATGCATTGAAGGATTTCAGTAAATATCGCTGAGCATTGGTCTCAATGCTCAAAACACTCGATATACTCCATATACTGAAAAGAAATTATTAATTTTATTGAACAGCCATCACATAACTGGTGCCATAACTCCATAAGTGCCACACAAATAGAATGTTTCGCTAATGTATATGATATGATAGACCAGATTGTAATCTTCAATCGAATAAATAATACAAGTTTAAAGAGTATAAATTAAATAGTTGGAATAACGCACTCGGGCTATTCTTATCATTACGACTGTGGTAGGCCTGCACTCAGTCCATGTGCTGAGTCTGCTGAGCACTGCTGAGACACTCAGACCTGAGCCAAGAGGCCAACAATTTGAGAAATGCGCTCAAAACAGATATGACTTGCGATGGTCTCAAACCAAAAGCAATTTAATGGTTTTCGTTATCACCCGATGGCCTCTCGCTGTTCGCAGAGAGGATTGACCACAAAGGCGTTGTCCACTGCCATTAGGGCTATGAATAACAGGCTATGAGTGACCCACAAATTCATTGCATGGCATCACTGTTATACTGCTGTAGTGCTGTTGTGCTCAACAACTCCTGCATTGAGTCGTCAAACAATTGAATTCAATTCAATTCGAGTAATTTTGTCTGAATTACAATGCATTTCTATTCAAACGGTAATCCACAACGAGTGTAATTTTATGAAAATGTTTTGCAAACGCACTGAATATGAGAATAAATTGCTAATTAAGTCATTGGAATTGGGATCAAATGATTTACTGACTCGACTGTGCTCTGGAGTGCAGTGCAGTACTACTGCAGTACAGTGTGTGCTCCTCACTGAGTCCAGACTCCAGAGCCACTGCCAAACCAAATGGTGTGCAATATTGTCGAAGACATGATTTTATTGCTACTCAGTCATTGTCGTTGATTACACTTTTGGCAATTACTGCTAAATTTTCATTTCAATCGGCTAACCATAGGATCAAAGACGAAAGCCATTACTGTCGTCATTAGGTTTATATCAAATGTGTGTCTTTTGTTATTTCTTAACGATTGAGGCGGTCTTTGAGTCAAATTAAAGTTAAATGTGTTTCGAAACTAATTCGCATTCATTGTATGGCAATAACCAAATGATAGGTTTTGGCAAATGTGTTGGTTTGAGCATTGGTTTCGCTGAACAGCTCAATATGGATATAACGTGCGGACCATTGCCTCCAAACCAATGACCATTTAATTTGAAAAGTCAGTCAACTTTAGGCCTTAATTATCAAATTCCGATAATTAATAACATTAATGTCAGACTTAGTATGCAA
>JAQGCD010000078.1:0-15430 GCA_034698965.1 Zygoribatula sp. | reverse complement strand
GTCTCTCTCTCTCTCTCTCTCTCTCTCTCTCTCTCTCTCTCTCTCTCCCTCTCCCTCTCTTTCCCTCTCCCTCTCTCCACTTTGAAAAAAAACTACATTATCAAGAAAAGTAACAAAACCTATGTTTTGAGCCGTAAGTATGCTTTGGATGCAATGCTTGAAAGCCATTGGACTATAAGAATGTTCGACCGTTTGTCCACTGTTTCAGTGTTTGTCCTTATTTTGTTGTTATCGTCAATCGGGACCAATCCTTTCAGCCAGTATTGGTCATTGAGACTTATCAGTGATGACACACCATGCTTATTCGGCTTATATTGCCAAAACATTCCACGAATTTAAACTACAATCGCTGATCAATACTGAGTTCGGATATATCATGCTTAGTTGTCTCGAACTACCATGGTAGAACATTACTCGTAAGTCAAGATTCCAGCATAAATTCCAGCAGAAATACGGAGCCTTAAAAAATTATACTTTATTAGGTTTCCATGCAATACCAGGTGGGTTATTGTGGTTTTCCCAGGTTAAAAACTATGTAACACAATTCAAGTAAAAATGGTTTTCAATAATTCGAATACTAAACTGGATTTATCCGACAATGTCTTCGAAAATCAATATCCGGATAATTTTCAAATAATTGAAGGTTTGCTTCACTGCAGTGCTGCAAATGGGTATATATTAGGGAATAAGGTCAATTCATCAAGCAATTATAGTAATTAATTGGTGATCAATCATTGCTATTCGCTTGATGAAAAATATTAACTATAACTTATAATCAGTAACTTTTGTTCAGGAAGTATCTAATTTATTGCACATTATATTGAAAATACAGTCGTTCATCGATTTCATGAACACAAACTCGAGTAAAGCTGTGTTTGCAACACATTAATTATTCGCATAATCTAGGTTTGACTGTACGAGGACTACGATTAGTAGAGAAAAGACTCATTTATTGTTAGTCTTAATGAGAAAATCGATAAATAAATTCATTTTTCTGTACAAACCTTTTCTTCTATTGATTTCATAATTGTGAATGTTTTTAATCAAACGAAAAGTACTTTTATTCGTGTCTCTCGTTATTCCTATTTAGTACCAGAAATCTATTGCAAATATAGAATCGAAAAATATATTTAATTTAAATTCAATTCGTTTTTCACTTTCACTTTGTGTCACGTTTTTCAATAGAATTAATGAATATTCTGTCGGTTTTTTGTAAATCAATTTAAAAATTTGAATAATGAAGTAATGGATAGGAATTGTGTATCGTTTTGATGACACACTTGAATACAGAATTCGTTTGCAATTTCTATTCCAAACTAAATAAAACACTCTTTCGTTTGGTTATCAATCGATTGCTCGAACACATTAGTGCCGATATACAAATAGTTGGAATTAATTTTGATCTTTTCCAGTGAATAGAAATCAAATATTAAATTAAATTTTTCTGGAGATTTGCAATTCGGATATTTGGCGATCGAATGACTGATCATGTATAACATGTTTGGAGCAAAAGTACTAAAACACAGAGAAAATAGTTTAGATAAGAATTGAATCGAAAATCATTTCGTAATACAGAAAATAAAAAATAAAATTCGAATTTCAGACAAAATAATCGAACGAAACGTTGAATATTGTGTGGACTCTGGCCTTCACTGTATTATAGCTGAGTCTTAAGGCTTTGAGAAGCGAATCGCCTGAGACTTAGTTATACACAGTATAACAGAATTGTTGTGTATTTGAGAATCACATCTCTGTTCGTGAATAACAATCGAGTTTTTGACGCATTTATAATGAAAATCCAAAGCAAATCACAATTGACTTAACGCACGAAAAAGGATAAGAAAAGTAAATTTCATAATAAAAGACTTATTAGTTTTGCACTGACGACAGACAGCTCTCGACAATAGTCTGATTACGCCTACCTATTAAGGACATCTACTTTATATCAGTATATTGAAATTTTGCTAGAACTCTCAGTAAATAAATTTTAATATGATTGTAGATTCCTATTCGATAGAATGTGAGTCCATATTGAAGTAAGTTCCTTGCTGAAACAGTAATATACGCTAGCTTATTCCATTTGGTATCTTGATTACCTGTATTTTACTGACAGAAATGGTCAAACAAATAATTCGAATAATGGACATAATTATACGATAGGTGTACATTCTATCTAGAATCTATCGTATCGAGGTTTGATTCACTGCCTAGTTGAGTTTTTCAATCTGGAATTTGTGATAATTGAGTAGATCCTTTATCAATCAAGTTGTCTCCTGCATAGCAGTGCATCAAATAGTTCAATGCTGTCACTGCATTGCGCAACACATGTGTGCCGTTTATACATAGAGTGGCGCTTAAGCCAACTTAATTGAGAAAAGATGTACTCGATTACCAATTTTACTAAAGTTCAGACTATAACCTGGGACTTCGATGCATATAACAACGAAGAAGTTGAGTCCGAATGAATTATTATGCTTGTTTTACTTGAAATACGAGAACAAAAGTATATTGTTACACAGTTTGTAAATATTTCATAATAACCGGAATATAATGTATTATAATTGTGTAATAAATCTTATGAATCGTTTTATTTCGGAAGCCATTCATTCATTAGTCGACAATATTTGTAATGAAAACCCTATTTAATCATTTCATTATTCATGAACTCACAGAATGCACTCATTTTTTATGAATTAGTTTGTAAATACATTTTATTGTATTCGCTCAACACAATAGTCGAGAATACTCTGTTAAGGCAGAGGATGGGCAGAGGGTGGCAGTCATTGCTAACCCTAATAAATAGATTGAAGAATTATTTTGGTGGAACGGAATTATTTACTCCTTTGACTATTGCCTGAAAGACTGTCAGCCCTTTGGCCTCAATGTTGAACTGACTTCTAGTAAATGCAATAAAAATAATTATATTTTTTGTCGTCTATTAATCGGTTCATTTGTCGGCCAACGAAACAACTAAAATAAAATAATATCCGAGTTTTGGCTTTATTAATGACTTGGCTTTAGAACAGTGGTGGGAATAATCGGGTACATACTTCAAGTAAACCATCAAGAACTTTTTTCGAATTAATTTCAATTAAAATAATTCTTTTTGTCAAGCATTTACTTAATTGTCACGCATTTTGTGGATAGAAATAGTTGGATATAATGTTTGGACGGATTCACTCGATTTCCTCGATCAGAGTTTCGCTTCACACGCAATATCCTTTCGTTCAACACTCACCTAATGTCTTGATCTCAGTGTCCAAGTGTTGGCACACCTCTAATGAAATTGTCGAACAGAGTGACCGCTTCTTAACATAATGAACCGGGAAAGAAGGTAAGACATTAGAGGATTAATCTAGTGAACAAGTCTCTAGTACCATGTTCACGTTATCGGTTTTTCAACATATTTCCCTATCGATCCTTCATCACTTCAGCTTAATCAAAATCGAATTATCGATTACAGTGACCATGGTTCATTATAAAGGGTTAGGAGAACATTATTCGATTCTCTCTTGTTGTACATGCACTATATTCGAGATTTAAATTTTGAGATTTATAATGATAATGTTGATGATTTAAATTTCAAAATATAGACAAAATTTGAACGCCTACTGAAAATAAATAAAAGATTTCATTCAATTCCGGATTCTTGTGAGAGTTGGCCACTCAGTCGAGACCTACGCATAGCAGCAGCAAAACGAATGTAATGACAATTACATTAACCGTTATTACTGTTATTAAAGGCGAGCAATGAATAGAGTTTTCGGTACTTAAATATGACTTTTAGTCCAAAAAAGTCCATTCCTTACGTCCAATATTTTGCAATAATGGGTTCGATATAAAAGAATTAGAATCGTTTCAAGAATTCATATTCTGAAGAAAATATTGCATAATTTCAACTTATCTTTAATTTTTGCAGATTAACCATGAAGAAAATTACCTCTTAACAATATAAATGTAAAATATATTGAAAACCTTTTATAGAAAGACTATGAAAGTATGAAAACATTTATAAAAGTCAAACAAGTTATTGAACAATGTATAGAGCAAATACATTAATAACTTTTGAGACAATTAATCTAAATATGAAAAGAGTTTTATGTCTTTCGACACAAATAAATATTAAATCGACTGAACATTGGCTTAAATTTCAAACTTATTAAACGCAATATAACTTATTTGACAACAAAAGATATGATTAATGTCTGCAATATATTAAACATAAGGCCAACAATTGTGTGTATAAAGGCATACATTGAATGAATTCTATGAAAAGAATATTATTGTATGAAATATTTATAAATGTTTTGGTCCTTTCATCAAATGAACTGAAATTTGAGGACAAAACGTGTCGTTTGTTGTCTATGTTTACTCGCGATATGTTATATATATGTCATAAACAGATATTAAGACATTTCAAGACTGACGACAACATCAAACTTAAACAAACAATTATTGATAAATGAATGGATTATTTCACTGTAGAGTTGGATAATGTTATCAAGATTTCTCTTTTCAAAAGCTCCAATCTACTTGGTTTCAACATATTATTCTATGAGTGGTGACCAAAACGAAACTTTGTTAGCATTGCAGAGGAATAGCTCTGCTCTACTGATAGTCTCGTTTTGATCGCCACTCAAATAATTGAAATATTTACATAACAATGACTGTTATGTTATTCTACTAATAGTAGTGTCCTTTTAAGATCATTTTGAAAGAATGGCTCAATGATTCAGCTACATCCAATATAATCTCATATATAAAAGGAACTACTGTATGTCTGTCCGACCCAGAGGCTATACACATGACACTGGACTTTTCAATAAGTACTTTGATGACAAACTGCCTGGAATATTCAAAAATTCAAATGGACTTCAGTCGAGTCATTCCTTATATGACTGCGTGAGCAATGATAATGGAATCAATTGAAATGTAATTTAATCCATGGAATGTATTGAATAGATAGTAGAGCTTTGAAGAAAAGTACGAATAGGATTCTGTTTTGTTTGCTCGACCGTCGGTAACAATGGTTTAATTACCGTTGGATTCAAATTATAGCGCTGTGAAAGTTATTGTAATTTTGGGGAATTTCTTTTAAGTCTTCGTTGTTAATGAAACTATTCACTAAATTATTAAATATAAATTTTTACAATTATGAAAATTGCATATTAGGCCATGAAAATTAGAACATGTCAAAATATTTTTAATTTTAATTATTTTTCAATCTCATTAATGATAACATTGTACTTGGAGTTAATGAATGGTGTATTATATTTATCGGTTGTAAGTATAGTTTTCTCGGATTTTTTAAAAAACATTTTGTAAAAAAAATATTCTAATACTTCCGAAATAAATCATCTTGACTAAAAAATCTCATCAACCAATTTTTCATAATTCTATTCAGTTTATGAAATGACAAAAATCAATAGTATTATAGAGAGCCTGTCCGATAGCAGGTCTTCCTTTTATATAATCTATACCGACAATGAATTGCATGACTAATCGCCGATCGATATCCGACAACAAACCCAGTTTTATCATAATTATTTAGTTCATCAAAAGCAAGTTAAAAATAATAAAATTTCATATTTAAAAAAGGGTTTATGTAATCTGTATTTCAAACAGATAAACATAGATGCCTGTTTATTTTGATTAGTTAAATTTCTACAATTTGAATAGCTATTTAATAAACAAATCGAGGTTTCACTGTAGCCGAAAGCCGATGTAAACACATTGTCGGAACACTATTATTTGCACATTTGCAAACAGACTATTGACAAACAACTAATTCAATTGTTCTAATTGTTGTCAATTCAATTTCGGGCAATGGTTGACCTGCAAGACGAGGGCTGTTTCCGTTGTGTCAAGATCACATTGATCACAATTCACGCGATCGGTCTTGTCTTCTGCAGCATATTCTTCATGTTAGGTCTGCTGGCATTGGTGGCCGCTGGTCACCAGGAGAACGACAAGGACAGGGAGAATCTCAGTAAGTAATTTGACCGTGGATTGACCAGAAATGTTAACTTAGCCGAACATCAATGCAATTAATATTCGTGACATCATGAATAGGGTGACCAGAAGTCCTTAAAGTTCAAGTATTGTTTTTAAATCCGCTGATCACTGTCAAAACTGTGGAGTTCTAAACCAATCAGGCAACTCTACTAGCTAAAATGTCAATTAATTGTGGCCTGAATTTGACCTTTATAATAAACATGATAATCAAGCATTGTAATTGTTGTATTACAGAAGTTGGCGCCACTTTCCTGATAATCCTATTCGCCTTCGCCTTCGTCTACGAGCTGATCGCACTGATCGGCATTGTCAAACAGAACAAGACCATTGTCCTCACCTATTTGGTGCTGTCCCTCATCGGTGTGGTGGCCAACATGTTCTACGGATTGGGCACCGGTTTCCTCACTCTGGTGGTGGTCGGCCTCACCGGCATCTATGGCTATATGATTGTGCAGAAGGACAGACAGACCGCCTGAGCCATCACTGTGATCAAGTGAAATGATCAAATCTCATCTGTTCCACTCTATATAACAAGATGATTCCGCCCGAAGTTTATGTCATGTTTATATATTATGTGCCTGTAAGCCCTCCACTGACCATCTTGTACCATTTTTCAAATTAACAACCAATATACATGTATGAACTTGTATTCATAATAGTAATAATAATAAATACAAATAATTCATTACAAAAACCAATATTTCATATTTGAAAAAATGAATTTATTTTTTATTGCTTTGGTTCGAAAAATAAAACACATGTATCGAGTATTTTGATTATTCACAATGGAATCATACGAGATGTTAAACCTAATAAGCAAGCTTATATGTGTTATACAATAGTAATGAGTTTTAAAAATAGCCGAAGGTCAGAGGTCATCCGATTGAGAATTCTTGTTTCTATATTTTGATAACTTAATAACATTATTCCAGGTTCAATTAAAGATTAGATTATCGTAGATTATCGTAGACCTCGTAGAATTTGAAATAATTCATAACGAATAGCTTCCGACACGTGAAACCAATGCTTCTTTGAGACGATCTCTCGATAATCCCATTCATCTATAATAAAGTCATATATTTATAAACATGACCAAAATTAAATAATTTGGCCAATTTGTTAAATTGAAGGATTCATTTAGAATCAAAGAAATTTATGATGAGTAAGGGAGACAAAGATGACAATGACATCTACAAAGAGCAATTAACAAATTAATGATAAATTTTAAGCTTATTTTCAATGCGCATAATTATGAATAGTAACAAAAATCATATCTAGATATCATTAATGTTTTTATTCGAAATACCTTTAAATTAAAGGTGAGATGTCGGCGATAAAGACAATGTGTTTTTCGGTAGTTAATGGCCACAGAATTAAATAGTTTGTACGATTTGTTTGCATTGTAATTAACATCGGATGCGATTGTCATTATTGATAAGTATAGCGATTGAGTTATGAAAAATACGACAAACAACATAGCTTTAAATATAAATGGTAAATCTGTGAAAGTAACCAAGAATATGCAATTCACTATAAGTAACCCCAAAAATAGCCAAATGCTGAATAAAAATTGTGACCAATAGGTGGCGTTGTATTCATTGATTTCGCGGTAGAGGGCGTCGTATGATTTGATAGCATTGAATATCTTATTTCTAGTCATTTTCATATTAAAATCCAGAGCAATACATTGAATATTCGAATTTATCTTGTTAATCTTGAAAATGAAATATTTGCAGAGAATGATGAAAAGCAATATCAGGATATTTATGTGGTTAACTGAATAATAAGCCCATAGACAATATACAACAAAAGGATAAATTCCATAAACAATACCGTTCTTCATGCCGAAAGTAGATAGGTATAGATGTGATAGGTATAAGAAGACAGCAAATGGGACAATTGTCTTGTTATAGACCAACAAAGGTCGCAAATATTTGCCTAAAGCCAGAAGTGCTCTAACATGAGTCGGGTCTGTGAGACCGATATCACTGGGAGATAACGAGCCGGACATGACTTGAAAGAGTCGGACAAATGTCGGTCTAATGTCTCGCTTGTGATTCAAATAGTAAACCATTTGAATGAAGAGAACTATTGATGAAAAACTAAATCTGATGATATTTACCAAGAATTTAATGCCCTGAAAGTGACCAAATTCGGCAAACAATACGAGTGTCATCTCATCATTGGTGAAGTTGGACGCTATGCATGAAATCCAATATAACAATACAAATATGACGATAATCTTCGGATTATTGATTTTCGAGCGTTTGGGCTGATCTCTGACCGATGATCGACACAAACCGATAGAATAGAGAATGTCATCGATTGAATGGATGACCAGTTCTGGTGGTAATGGCTTTCGACAATTGATTTGTAACATCTCTCCAATACTTTAGTATACTCTACAATAGATTCTGTGACTGCAGTCAAAAAGTTCAGAACAAAGAATAACTTTTCGTAACAACAGTTTCTATATTTATTTGTAATTTATTTATTTATCGTTTTCCATAATTAACTATTTCAACAATATTTTTTATTATTCTGAGAATAATAGTAATCACATTGTATTTCGATGATAAGGAAAATTAATTGAATTGGTATTTGATACATTATTATATCGTGAAATGAAAAACAGTTTTATATTATATGCTATAATTCACGAATAAAAATCCATATTTCAATTTTCATTTACAATTTGATTGCCGATCGCCGATTAATAGATCGGCGTTACAAATGGCATATAAAGGTGAAGCGAATGAAAGCTCAATAGCGCTAAGAATGTTAGCATTAGTGTTATGTAAGAAAGCATTCCTTCAATCACTGATATTTAGTCCGTGATATTATGATTTGTTCGGTCTTTCTTCGAAATGTTTCACAACACTTTTGTATAAGGACGTTGACTCCGGCGTAAACTCCTTGGCTCATTAGTCGTGAATGAGAGGTTAACCTTATTCCAGGTTCAGTTATGGATTAAATTTTAGATTACTTGGTCATTTCGATAAATTTCATGAGTAAGCAAACCAACAATGTTAGAATCTGTAATCATATAAATAATTAAAGCAAATGAAAAACATAATCAACAACATTACCTCGTAGAATTTGAAATAATTCATAACGAATAAGCGCCAACACGTGAAACCAATCCTTCTCTGAGACGATCTCTCGATAATCCCATTCATCTATAATCGAATCATATATTTATAATCATGTTTGAAATTGACTAATTTGGTCAATTGGTTAGAGTTAAGGCTTAAGGCTTCAATTTGAATTTAACGAAATTGATGACAATGACATCAAAAAAAGAGCAATTAAAAAATTGATAATAAATTTTAAGCTTAATTTGAATACTCATAATTATAAACAGTAAGAAAAATCACATCTAGATATCATTAATGTTTTTATTCGAAATACCTTTAAATTAAAGGTGAGATGTCGGCGATAAAGACAATGTGTTTTTCGGTAGTTAATGGCCACAGAATTAAATAGTTTGTACGATTTGTTTGCATTGTAATTAACATCGGATGCGATTGTCATTATTGATAAGTATAGCGATTGAGTTATGAAAAATACGACAAACAACATAGCTTTAAATATAAATGGTAAATCTGTGAAAGTAACCAAGAATATGCAATTCACTATAAGTAACCCCAAAAATAGCCAAATGCTGAATAAAAATTGTGACCAATAGGTGGCGTTGTATTCATTGATTTCGCGGTAGAGGGCGTCGTATGATTTGATAGCATTGAATATCTTATTTCTAGTCATTTTCATATTAAAATCCAGAGCAATACATTGAATATTCGAATTTATCTTGTTAATCTTGAAAATGAAATATTTGCAGAGAATGATGAAAAGCAATATCAGGATATTTATGTGGTTAACTGAATAATAAGCCCATAGACAATATACAACAAAAGGATAAATTCCATAAACAATACCGTTCTTCATGCCGAAAGTAGATAGGTATAGATGTGATAGGTATAAGAAGACAGCAAATGGGACAATTGTCTTGTTATAGACCAACAAAGGTCGCAAATATTTGCCTAAAGCCAGAAGTGCTCTAACATGAGTCGGGTCTGTGAGACCGATATCACTGGGAGATAACGAGCCGGACATGACTTGAAAGAGTCGGACAAATGTCGGTCTAATGTCTCGCTTGTGATTCAAATAGTAAACCATTTGAATGAAGAGAACTATTGATGAAAAACTAAATCTGATGATATTTACCAAGAATTTAATGCCCTGAAAGTGACCAAATTCGGCAAACAATACGAGTGTCATCTCATCATTGGTGAAGTTGGACGCTATGCATGAAATCCAATATAACAATACAAATATGACGATAATCTTCGGATTATTGATTTTCGAGCGTTTGGGCTGATCTCTGACCGATGATCGACACAAACCGATAGAATAGAGAATGTCATCGATTGAATGGATGACCAGTTCTGGTGGTAATGGCTTTCGACACTTGATTTGTGACATCTTATCAATGTTTCAATTGATAATGTGTTCAAAAGACTGTCTTTAAGGTTGACAACACTGAAAGTGAATTATCATTTTCTGAAATGAAAAACAGTTTTATATATTTTTATTAATAATTTTATTATATATTATAAAATTCCATAATTATATTTTTATTTACGATTCTTTTATTGTCCTTACGAATGGCTTCAAATGAAGTAAAGCGAATGAAAGCTCAATAGTGCTAAGAATGCGTGCATTAGTGTTATGTAAGTAAGCATTACTTCATTCACTGACATTTAGTCCTTGCGTTGACTCTCACTGCTAACCTCTATATTCCCTTTTGAACTCCGGTCTACCGGAGAATTGTCCGGTAAATTGAATAAACTTCTACATAAATTATTTCAATTTTATTTGTTTTTTTTTATAAGTAATTGCAAGTAATTGTAATTATATTGTATCTCCTTATAAACAAGTAAACAATAGAATTGATATTTAAATTGAATCGAAACTCATAGAAAATAATAAACTAAATTATAACTTAATAAAAATGGAATAATGAGAAGTAATCTCATTTAATGTTTATGAAATCATCCAGATTTAAAATTATCATTTTCATAGTTGAGAATGACATCGATGATCACTAGAAGATAAAATACTCGAACTCAGTGAGTTGAGCGTGCACACTTTTGCCCAGAATGTGTGACGAAGAACCACGAGGTAATCAGGGCACAAGTCCAGAACAACATTTCTCATCAGGGCTAGCTTTAGCTTCACTCAGAGCATTAAAGGCATATCGAATAACCACTAGTTCTACACAGATGCGTCCTTCATGCAGTGGGAGGAACTTGAGCCAGCTCAATTCAAAAATCCTTAAAACAATGAATGTATGTTGTTGCACACATATCTTTGAAAGACATGTGTCAGGGTTTGCTAGTTAACTCGATCACATGATTGATTTAGTGAAGAGAAGTCTGTGCATTGATAATTCATCATTGTTATGGTCTCAATAATCTTTTCAAATGTTTTGGTCAACTCATTGATGACCGAATGTGTTCCAAACACATCATTTGATAAGTTTGGCGGTTATTTATATCAATTAATCTTAAATTATCTCCACTTTAATTATCAGCCTTCATGGAATACTTGTTAATAATTAAACATTATCAATTAATAAAGCAAGGTCAACAATTAGTTTTATTCCGTTTTCTTAGTCTCAATCTTAGTTTTCCTCGTATATGATTTCAGATAAAAGTTAAGGAAAAGAAGGAACAAAACGGTTGCGTTGCCCAACATGGCAGCCAAATATCCCCATGGTAGATCCTGCTGCTTGAACAACACGATCACGTACCACCCGAACACTATGATGAATTGGATCAACTGCATCTGAGTCATGTACTTCTTCCACCACAAGTACTTCTGCCATTGTGGACCCAATGCCGACATTGCATAGTATGAGTACATCAGGACGTGGATAAAGCCGTTGACAATGGGCACGATCGCACTGGTCGGCATGTCTGTAGAGGGGGGACAAGGGATGGGAAATTAAGACTGAACTTAGTCATTCATAGCTTACATGGATTGTATTTCATGTACATCCAACCGGCGCCTACCATAGATATGTGATGCCAAAGGTGGAGGATTGTGATCTGGTTGTGCTTCTTCTTGAGTGCCATGAAGAATGTGTCGAAGAAGTCGACCATCTTTGACAAGTAGTACAGATAGGCTACGTCTATGAACTGTCGGGCCTTTTCGGACGTGTCGTTCTTCGGGTTTGTGAAGTCCCACATATCGCGACCAAAACGGGTCACTCCGAACAGTACTTTGAAGAAGAAATAGGCGTTTATCAGAACCTAGAATAAGTTTATTTAGATAAAAATTTTTAGTATTAAACTTAATTAAACTGGGTTAATATTTGAATTGATGAATTTGACCTTACCACGATCACGTTATAGGCGATCATAGGTCTGCGAAGTGTTAACCCTGGTTTCTTCCGTAAGTATTCGGGAATCAAGACGAAGACAGTGAACAGGTAGCCGACAATGACCATAAAGATGAAACCCAGGCCCGAAATGTCAACCAAAGGGTAGTCTTTGGTGCGCGGGTCGGCCCCCTCCTCCCAGTAGTGATGCAGCCAGTAGTAGGCAGTGGAGTTATCACCAAGGAGGTTGCTGAAGTATTCCTGGATGATAATGTCCACTTGCTTGGGTATGGTCAGTATGTTCATGATGCTCATGATGATTGACACTGATGCTATAACTGCTACTTACTCAATACAAGCTTGCAATAATAAGTGAAGACTGAATAGTTTATAATAAAAGCCTATCATTGTTCGAATAATCCCTCCAAATGTATGAATACTGGAAATTTTTCAGAGTTTTGAAGCTTAAAAGATAATTTTTCCATCAATTATTTCTTTAAACAATTATCTTAATTAGCTTGTTTGTTAATTATTTCGTCACTCGACAAGGAAATATACAGGGAAGTTTAGATAAATCGGTTCAGTATCATTTATTCTTGGGTTTTAATTACAGATTTAAATTATTTAGTATCATCAAGCTATAATTAGCTTTACAGGGACAGCATCATTGGCCTTACAAATAGTTAGCATGATAAATTTTTAGAAAATATAATAAGATCGTTAAAAATTAGTTAAATAATTAAACGTGTTAAAAAATTCATAAGTAATTTATTTCAATTGGAAAGCTTCATGTTACCTGTCTGCCCTTTCTGGCCCGTCCTGTTTTGGTATATACCATATACAAGAATATTGAGGTAAACCCGATCATTAGTAAAATGGTTGACAGATATGAGCCGATGGAAAAGGAGAATATGGAGAAAATGGCCAGAATTGTGGCCAAAACGGTATAAATGATGAGAATGGCCCGGCTCTCGATGTAGACGCCCACCAGGATGACCAGTTGCAGATGGTATAGCAAGGCCGATATCACCAGCATCATTATGATATACACTTCTATAATAAATAGGGTAATGAAAATGTTTTTCAATTAATTAACAAGTTTCAAATAAACGAATCGGCATTTTTGGAAAACAGGAATATTGATTGACTTCACTTAAGAACTTATAAACTGTAATTCGAAATAATTGCAAAGAAGTTTCATTTAAAGTTACAGTTAAACTCTATTTTTTAGATATGACTAATAATATTTTGTAATCTTTGTGTAATTTATCTTGGTAAACAATGCTGATTTAGATTGTTCATTCTTTTGGCAAGTTTTAAAAAAGTATTAAAAACTTCAATAAATTAATTATTTAGTGCCTTATTTAGGCTCAATATTCAATAAACTAAAGTTTTCCGATGTTTGTTCACAACATGATCATGCTCAACAAACTTACTATGCTTGTTTCTGAAAATGGCAATGTCTTGTTCGGTCATGCTATCTGTAACAAATGGAATTGGTTAATGATTTACTTAATTACATAACTTAATTTATTTAACATGTTTACTTACTCAATACATCCGGGTGAAGTTCTTCCAGCCTCCTGTCTGTGTATTTGTGAAAATCAGACAAATACATGACATATCGGATGAGAATTAGAATTATAGGCAAAATGACTATCAAGTGACACGCGAATAATATGATCTTGGTGATTATGAAGCACTTGGTGTCGCTTTCACTGGTGAATGTGCCGCAATTTCTCGGCGAACCATTAAGCTCTTCCACTCTTCTTTCCAGGTCATCAATTCTATTCTCGAAAGACTTTTTATCTTGGCCTGTTTGTAAAACCGGCCAAATCTCTTATAACGAGAACACCTTGCTGGTCAACTAACCTGTTTGATCCAGTTCAACATCTTGGTCCAAGTCCGAAGCGCATTCCACTGGTCGAACGCTATCTTCGATAATTTTGCCGAGGTCAATGAGCCACTCGGCCACCTCGAACTTGTTCACATTGGTCTTGGCCTGTTTTAACTCCTCCAGATAGTACTGGTTGAGCTTGGCAAACTCTTGGAGCTTGCTTCTCTCGATTTGCCACATCTCAGACATGATAACACTTTGATCCGTCTTCTACTGAATATCGGCACACAATCTACTGAAGACGATAAATATGATCAGTGCAAACATGTGGCGGATGTCTAGCTATTTATAGCGGTTCCATATAAGGCGGTCGCCGCTAATGATAGCTTCGGTGTGGGTTTGTTATGACACAAAATCATTGACTCAGGTCAATAATTCACTAATTGCGCGTGGTTATTGCCACATTCAGCTGAGTTTGACATTTTAAAATGAACTCAATTTAAAGTTCTACATCTCTCTCTCTCTCTCCTCTTTCCCTCCCTTATTCATTTGCATTGATTTTCGAATTGAATTAAGATATCGATTCAATTAATTCATTTATAATAATAAAAACACAAAATTAGTTTCGGAAAATTGGAAAATTGAATGAGATTTGCCTATTATTGCATTTTTAATTTAGTAATATTTTATTTCATTATTTTCTATGAATTTCAATTTCAATTCGAATACCAATTCAATCAAATTATAAATGTAGTTGAGGGTCAAGAAACACATAAAATTGATATAATTCATGTAGAATCTACAAGTAATTGAAATCATATTATATTTCGATGATAAACTTCTACATTGTAAAAGTTTATTCTTGTCAGAATAATTCATGAACAGGCGTTCCAAAGAGCACATTAAGGACTATTAAGGACTATTAAGGACTATGTATTAATAGTGAATGAAGCAATGCTTACTTAAATTGAACTAATTCTTTGCAACACTATTGAGTTTTCTACAATTATATGAACACATTATCAATTAAAAAAATTTCATTATTTCATAATTTCTTTGAATCGTTAATATAATTTTAGGAATTTTCAATTAACATGAATTTTTCCACCAGATAAAAGTTCAATTGCCTAGACAATGATTAAATATTTTTGTTTACTTGAGAACATTATTTATTCTTTGTATAGTAATGCAAC
>JAQGCD010000077.1:0-15451 GCA_034698965.1 Zygoribatula sp. | reverse complement strand
ATGTTTGATAACCATAACCGAGACTTATCAGAGTCATCGACTAAATGGTTGAGCCATTCAAACGGAAATTGGAGTTCCAGTGTAGAGAATGTGGATCAATGAGATCACATTTGACTGGCCGACAGCAGCCAAGCTGTCCACTCACCGACTCACTCATGTGCCTCAGCCTTCGCCATCAATAGCATGCCTACCCTGCTCACATGCAAATTTAATAATATCTTGCGTGTCAGACGGCTATTAAGCTTTATGTGCAATCAACTTCGATATCGCAATCATTAATATTACAATTTTCAAATGTTATTAATGAAAATAATTTTATTTTTGAGAATTTGCTAAAAGTTTCGTTAAGTGTTTAGTTCTGTTACGAAGAAATTCGTGAATAAGTTGGGAGATAAAGGGAAGAGTTGGGCGGAATCGCATTCCTTTTTGTGTGCTCTCGAGTGCCGTACAGTCTTTCATCAGAGTCTGAGTGGGTTTCATCCTAAATGAACGATCAACTATTCGCCAATGAATTATTCAGATCATTGTTTCCTATTCTACTTTTGTTTAAATAATTATATTCTTATGATTCTAATTCTATTCAATTAATAAACTTTTGTTGAATGAACTCGACATCTCTGACTAATTTTACTAATTTAACCAATAGAGTCGAAGGCAGACTAAATAATCAGAGAGGAGAGGAGAGCCCAGAGTTGGACTTCTTCTAATCGGGTGTTTCCGAGTCATAAATCCATTTCTCAACCCTATTATAATGTTGTATAAAACTATGGAAAAATATAATGACTTTTATTGTTGTTATTTATTTCTTTTATCCTTTTCTTTTGACTGAACGGAAAGCAATGCCTTATTGAATGTTTCCCTTTAAGGGATTGAGTTTTGGATAATAATTTATATTTTGTTATTAAATACTGATATATGTGAGATCGAAATCTTTAACAAAATATTTATTTCTCGCCAAACGATCTTTAGAGACATTCGTCACAAAAATAGCAATAAAAGCAAAATGAAGTGAACGGCAGTTCATATTAATTATGATATTAATCTTTAACGATCGACTCAATATTCAATCGCATATTTCAAGTCAAATATTATAGATGTATATAATTCTCGATTCGAAATTTGCAATTTCCGAGCAGTTTATTAGTTGCAAACGAACACATCAGTGAAAACCACAAAATCGCTTGAAGTAAGTCCAACCGATTTCAATGAACTGAAAATGCAGTGAAATTAGTTGAGCTGTCAGTGCATTGAAAGGACTGAGTGTTCCCAAAGTCTCATATATTAAGTCCAATCAATTGCATTCATTTTGTGGATTCAAGAATCCGTAAAAAGTTCTAAAAAACTGGTGAATAGGGAATCGTATATCAAATAATTGTTTACAATGCGATACAATCATCGGTCGCTTTTATGTCTGGCCTATTGGTAGGACCGTAGGGCTACTTATGTGCTCCCGTTTGAGGCACTTCGGTGTTGCCTCTGTTGGCTCTGCATTGCATGTGTGAGCGCCTTATGTTTGCCTTTCACAAACATATTGGCATGAGATGGGTCTTCTCTGTCAAGTGACTGATCGGACGTTAGCTTAGAGTGAAAGCGATTCAAGCGATTGAATGATCGGACAATTGATCCCAAAACTGTAGTGAAAGTGAAGACCGAGAAAATCCATAATCAAAGAGAATCAGACAGTCATGAAAAGAGAGGCGAAGAACGAAAAAGTTTGAGAAGAAACCAAATCTAGAGCTCTCGTCAAAAAAGTTTTTATCTGTGACAAGGATTTCCTCTTTTCTCGCTTTAAAGCATTTTTTGAGATTTTAGACAAAACCCAACTCTATTGAAGTAAAGTCGGACTAGTGATGACCAAATATGACCAAACATTTGTGGCTCCCGTCTAACCATTAAAACATTTCCTAATTTCATGCCTTTCAGTTCACAGCAAATTGAATTTGATAGATAGATAATGGCATTTATGAGTTTGATTGCAAATTGCCTCTTCTTATCTATTATATTGGTTTGAGGAACGTGGGAGAGCCTGACATGTGCTGAGATAGCCTGGAGAGCTTGGTGGTTGTTGTGGTGGTGGTGCCAGAGCTGGTGGGCTCTCTGCTTGAGTTAGGTGATCGGCGATTGCCTTTTCCACTCATGAGAATTCCCATTATGTGCTCAACAAAAGCACTTCTCACTACTCTCACAGTGCTATCGATTGCATATGAAAGAAGTGGAAATGAATTTCGGCATAAGAACCGCATTTCCATCACACTTTAGATCATATTTTTTGACCAATTATGACAAAACATATTTCAAGTTATAACTCGCAATCCTCTATCTGGTCCTGTATTGGTATATTCGTCCATTCAAAGCCATATATCATATTTTCAGTTTTCCATTAAGTTTATTACTCAAAATCGAGGTTAGGTTAGGCAAGAAAACCACTAATTGATTGATAGCGAAAAATATTTTTTGTAAAGAACTAAATAATTAGATGAAATAAATGATACATAATATCAATCGTATAAATATAAATAGGATTTGACGAAACAAAATATAAGTGAATAAATCACAATCATTAGACTCCTATCGATTAGACTGAAACAACTCAAGACTCGTCTTCAGAGTCCGATTCGTTGTAAATGTAATGACGGACTAGTCGTTCATATTCATCAATGGCATCGATCCACTCTTCTTCTGGCACTCCTCTAAGAACGAATTCGACGACTCTGTCTGAATCTATCAGTAGATCTTCTTCTGTTGGCAATGGTTCCGATGGTTCTAAAAATGGGTTATCGCTAATAATTTGTCGGCAATGAGGACACGAAGAGTTCTTTTTGAGCCATTGGCTGATGCATTGGTGGTGGAAATACTGATTGCAAGTCATTTTGATGACTTCTTGATTCACACCAATCGCTTCCATGCAAATGAGACAGTCTTTGTCCAGGGCTGCTATTTCTTGGCTGTCAGTTACAATTGTCTGCAAACTCGATGAAGTTCTTTTGTCCGAAGTCGGTTCGCTTTTTCTATCGGAACCACTTTCAGCTGTTTGGACAGGCATTGCGAAGAAAGCAACAAAAATCTGGTCAATAGATATGCTCACAATAGGCGATATCAGAGTTGTTGTCCTTCAAAGTTCAAACTTGTCTATCAATTTGGGTGGAAGTGACAGTCAAACTGAGTTAAGCTCAGAGATGGGCAGATCTCAAACTCATTGAAAGGGAATGTTCCACTGATTAACAATTAGCTTCTGCATACTTAAAAAGGGCATCGCTTTCGTTGAAATTAATTTTATTTCGTTACACGAACGCCCAGAAAAATGTTCATTTCTAAAGATTCAGGGAAATTTTCATTTCTATTTAGACATGTTGAGATTGTGGTCGAGCAACTTATACAAGTGTAAGACATTGATAAGTATTGATAAGCATGTGTTCAATTTAATTATTATAATCACTAACACTGGAGTAGAGTGAACCTCAGGGCAAAGAGCTTAATGTCACGGCCGACTAACATTATGACCACGGTAATTTCGAATAAATTACCGGTTCCAATTAAGAAGTTTGGTTCCAATTGATAGTAACGCACTCTTTTGCCTACAATTTAATGCCATCCGATGTATGACTCATACGAATAATTGGTGTCAATAAGCAATGTTTTGGTCTGTGAGAGCTGAACCAAACAAACTGAGACGGAACTGATGCCAGGGCTCTGAAGGTATAGTCAACACCAGGACATTGTCATTGAAAGGGACTGTCGGCAGTCTGTCGTGTTAAAGGGCCAGACATTCAAATAAAGTGATGAAATGCTTCGCACAGTTGACTGAACCACTGCAGAGTGAAGACATCTTCGTCCACCGCTTTTAGTCCAACTTTAGTTCTCCTCTTTTAGTTTTTAGACTCTGGATGACTGAATGATGACCTCAACTACCTGTGAGTACAAATATCATAGACAATTGTTTGATGACATTGAATTAGTAGCCGTTGACCAGAAGCCGAGTGGTGCGACCGTCTGTGGCGGAGACCAAAGCGATGCCAAAAGTTTTTTCAAGTATTGCAAAGTTTGTTGACTTGAATTCATTGTTTTGTTCTCTTTTAAGTATCGGCAATCGCGAGACCAAAGAATCTCCGAACTATGGCATTCTTAAGATTCACGAGGATTCGATTGAATACGATATGGCCCACAAGAAGTTCGGCAAATGTCTCATCTTCAACCATGAGTTCTATCTGGAAGATAAGAACCCTCCTCGAGCCGGCAGCACAGCGGACGCCGCAGCCCTTTACCAGACATTCAGCAACATCGGCTTCGATGTGACCATGAAGAACGATCTGACCTGCGATAAGTTGCTCGATTACATCCAACAAGGTATGATAAAACAGAACAACAGTATTAACATATTTGTAATAAACATTTGAACATTCAGTGGCCAAAGAAGACCACTCGAACAACGACTGTTTCGTTTGTTGCATTTTAACTCACGGCGAGAGCGGAGACCTGTTGTGGGCCTACGACGATGTCTACGCTTTGGAGCAAATCACTTCCCTCTTCACGGGTGACAAATGCAAATCGTTGGCTGGAAAACCTAAACTATTCATGATTCAGGTTTGAATCGAATTGAGATTATATTTAATAACTGTTATTTGCTTTGAAGGCTTGCAGAGGAGTCAAGTTTGATGACGGCGTAACTCTCCAAGTGGCCAAAGATGTGACGGATAGCGGACGGTTTAAGACCGTCAAAATACCGGTTTACGCAGACTTCATGATCGCCTACTCATGTATGCCCGGGTAAGACACCAACAATTAGGCAATTGCTGCCTTTCAATTCATTAGTTGTAATTAGTTGAACCTAGCTTAATGTGCTTCACCTTAATTTCAGTTATTATTCATGGCGTAATCCGGCTGAGGGCTCGTGGTTCGTCACTCACTTGACGGATGTTATCAACAAATATCACCAGAAGGAAGACCTGCTGTCTATGATGACAATCGTCAATCAGAGAGTGGCTTACGTGAACATCTCGCGGACCACAAACCCTGACTTCACTGACAAGAAACAGGTGCCATGTCTTACGCACACTCTGACCAGGAAAGTGCTGTTCGCACCCAAAGACACTCAGACCGGACCCAAAAGCACTTACTTGTGAACAATTTTGAAACTTTTATTATTTTACTGCAATATTTTTATTTAAGCATTTATTCGTCAATTCATTAAAGAAGAGAAAAATTTTAATAAATGATTTTTATTGAGATTTGACTTTCTTTTTAGTTTTATTAAGAGGTATAGGTCCAAGTTTAAAGATGGTGTGACAAGTGGAACAGATGGGACTGAAGCTACAGAATATGGACAGACAGACAGAGCAGACGAACCCGATTTCGATGATATTCCTGTGACAAAAGCATGCGGCAGAATGAGACACCTTCTGTCGCGCCGGCAGAACCAGTTGTGACCGCATCGAGGCATCCGGCAAAAGACACCACAACAGGTACTCCAGAAAAGAGGAAATGTTTGGAACTTTGAGGTAAGTGCCATCCGTGAGATCGCATCCCTGTTGAAGCAAAGAAGTGGACGCGCCGTACGACTCATCGCCCGCAATACAGGCGTCGATCGTCACTCCAAGCTTTTGAGCCGTGAAGAAGCAGTTCATGAAATTCATATATTGGGAAGCATAAGAACTGCTTTGGTCTGAAGTGCAGCTAATTATCACTATTCGAGAACAGTTATAGTCATCTTTGACGCGATTGATTAGACATAAAGCCATTCCAATGGCACCACTCATTAAAGGCGAAGAACTGTTAGAATGACCATCTGTTTGACTCAATTCGTTGGCCTTTTCCGACATGATGTCCAAATTTGCTTTGACTGTGATCAACACCTGATGGAACGCTTCGTACTGTCCTCCGGTCGAGGTCTTCTGGCCTTCTATTAGCTTTTGGTTCAGCTGATTCAATGGGTAAAGGATTTGGTTTTCAAAACTATTTGTTCCGATAACTGTGAGTTTGTTGAGCGAAGACATCAATAGATGAGTGTTTGCAAAAGACATGATTGAATCCAACCATTGGTAGTAAATGTTGGAATCGGATAGAAGACCAGTGTTGGCACTCATATCGATGATCACAACCATATGACTGCCCTTTGCGTTCAAATCCATCACTGAAATTAAGATCTGAAGACAGTTCACTGAAGATTGTTTTGAAAAGTTTTCAATGAAAACATTGCTCAGGAGTTGCTATAAATGACGAAAGCATTTATAGCCGGCAACCACTTATTGGTCCTTTTGCATGCAATATTGCCATTCGTAAGAGCACAGAAAAGTCCTTTAATGTTCCGCTCATTCAAAATTAAATCCACACAACATAAACACGTGTTTTTAGAACGTGAAGTATTTAGTGACCAAAATGACAGAAACCGAGACAGAAAGTGAGCCGACGGCAGGGACTCAGACTGAAACTCAGACTCGGTCTCAGCCTTTCTGTTTACAACAAACGGGTGGACACAAACTGACGGCAATCAAACCCGTTTTCACCAGTGATTCAAAGTATTTGTTGGTCTCATCGGGAACCCAATTGCGGCGGTATGTGGTCGACACCGGGGCCTTCTTGACATCGCACCACTTCGGACATGACACCGACATTGTGTCGATTCAAGCCATGCCTAAAAACGGCGAAGTAATGGTCTCTTTCAAGGATGGATATGTTGTCATTTGGGATCTGACTGAAGACAGAAAAGTTGCCGAATATTCGTTAACCATTAGAAGAGACAGCGAGACTTTAATTTGGTGTCAAATGGTAAGCAATTACCTATACTTCACTACGATCGCCGAAAAAGGCTTTCTCGAGGACCAACTTCGAACCAAATGTCAAATATTTTATTGTCCGAAGAATTTGGTCAAACAGAAGCTAATGTTAGACAACTTGAATGAAGTTAATCCAAACACCAGTTCTGTCGCTTTCTGTCCCTCATCTCACCCGAAATATTGCTTAGCTGTTAATCGGAATATGCTTCACGTCTACGAAATTCCTGTTCGACCCTCATCTGCAAGAAAAGTTCATATGATTAACGAAGAGAGACACTTCACTTGCGTTGTGTGCCATCCTTTTGAAGAAATGGTAGCGACCGGTGACTCCTTCGGTCGAATCATGATATGGCACAACTTCGCCGAGTCTAATCAACCTGCCCGCTCCGTTTGGCACTGGCATGAGTGGGCTGTGGCTGACCTGTGTTTCTCGCCTGAAGGCTCGGCCCTCTACTCTGTGGGCGCCGAAATGACATTGGTCAAGTGGAATCTGTCGGGTCAGCATTTCGGCCAAAACAATTTCATGCCTCGATTAGGAGAACCTCTCAAGTACGTTGCCATCGACTCTAAGCTGCAAATGATCGCCGTCGCACACATCGACAATACCATTCAAATTCTTGGCCCTCAGATGAAAGGAATCAAAACTGTCATCGAAGGCATGACCGAAACGGTTAATGGACTGACGACCGGTTTAATATGGAATCGAAAGATGAAGGCAATTGCATGTAATGGAAGAACAGGTCATTTGCAGTTTTATTCGCCACAATTTCAGAAACAGTTGTTCCAATTGGATGTAGTCAGCCAGAACCTTATATCGAGCACCGAAGATGTGGAAGTGATTCCAACAGAGGTGACCAGAGCTGCCGTTAGTGAAAACGGTGTATGGATGACCACTTTTGAAATCCGCGATGACTTCGAGACATCACCTGAAATGCGATTGAAGTTTTGGGAATTGAAGAATTCGCTTAAGAACTATATTTTGAACACAACCACACATTTACCTCACAATTCATCTATCAATTGGTTGGAATTTTCGCCAGATTGTCAATCATTAATTTCCACCAGTGGTGATCGAGAATTCAAAATTTGGAATTTAGTCCAAGATAATGACAAAAAGTGGTGGAAATGCTCTAAAGTAGGAAATCTTAACGGTTTGTCTATCCCAACAATGGCCAAATGGTCATCAGATTCCTCTCTATTGGCTGTTGTTTTTGATCACTTCATCACTTTATGGGATTATTTCAACAAAACTTCGCTTAAATTTGTGGAAAAACTTTCAGTTGAAGATAAAAGATCTAAATTAATTTTCATTGAATTTGCCGCTCAAGAAAAGGCTCATTTGTTAATCGAAGGAAGAGATTCGTCCACTAAAGTGTGGAATCTTTTAGATTTATCAGGTGATTGATTCTTCAGTTGTAGTAAAACAATTCAACTCTAATGACAATTTCCAATTATTTTCAGTTCTTTGGACACACGAAAGATTTGAAAACATTTCGTATTATGCTTTCAACAAATGGGAAAATAAATTAGCGCTCATATCAAACACAAGCATCACTTTGTTTGACATCGATTCCGATGAAGAACGACATACCATTACACTGACAACGAGAGAAACACCAGTTATCGGCGCTCTTTTCACTGACGAAGCCGGCAATGAATCGGAGCCTCTGTCGACCAAATCTAAGCTCTATTTAATGAATGCAAAGCAAGAGTTGTTTGTCGTGTCTGAGAACAAACAGCGTCCGGTCAGAACTGAAATAATGGAGTGGAATTCCAGCGATAATCTAACACCAATTGCTTTGATGCTAATGAACAAGAAGGAAAGAAGGGATCAGATACAAGATTTGCAATCATATTTCAAGACTAACACAAGTATATCTAAATTAGTTGAAGACATGTTCTTCAATGTTCCATCACATGTGTTGCCGCCAATCGATATTCTCAGTAAGACTTTTCTCGAGTCTTTGAATAACTGCCGCGAAGAAGGAAGTGATGGCAAAGATATTGAAAATTTTAAGAAACCCAATGACTTTGGATTTGGACCAATGGTGGTCTCTGATGATGACTTAGAAAGTGATAGTCAGTCCATTTCATCACATTTGGACACAAAAGAAAGAGAAAAAGAAGTTAATAATATTGTGGACGAAAACGAAGAGATCGATAACACCACCAATTGGTCGGTAAGTGACCGCGGGTTCGGGTGTTAGTAGAATGTCCATAGCGTTACTGTTCATTATGAAGAGGCCATGGCTGGTACCGTCTTTGTCCTCCACATTTAGAAGAAAAGGATGATCACCATAGAGGGGCATATTTTCAGTGGGGGGAAAGTCTCGAGTGAGTTGAGTGTAGATCTTCCAGTCGACGCTCTTCAAGAAGGGTGCTTTGTGTTCCCCCAACCCATAGACACGTTTTGAAGAAAGCGATGACTTCAGTTGCATGAACTGGTCGGCGAAGATCAGTTTCGTAAGGTCGGTGGCGAAGAGTTCGATTCCATTCGACTTTCGGGTTACAGTAAGTATTCCTTGAAAAGTAGGACATTCAGAGTCAAAGGAAAACACTGAAGAGGAATACCTTCTTTGCTGATGTCCACCGTATAGAGCGGATTGTGTGCTTTAGGTGTGGCCACATTGAGTTCGGGAAGTGGCGGCTCAAACCGTTTGTGATCATTGTCCACCACTTTTATTCGTAGAGTGGCGTCAGTCAGAAGTGTGATCACAACTTCTACGGACTTAATGTCATCGGGAAATCCAGAAGGAATTTTTCGCTCGAGTGTGGCTGTGATTGTGTTCTCATCTTTCTTCACTTGCGTGACTTCATAGCCGACATAATCAGACGGGAAGAAACATTTGGGGGCTTTCGTGCCTTTGAGGTTTGAAATCAATGGTCAAATGCTTGAAATTAATTTTGAATTCTCACCATTGGTTGCGGTAGAGAAGCAGCACTTCCTTTCACTGCAGACCTTACTATCGTTTTGCCGATCGGGAGCGCAGTCGTGCCGTTGATTCACATCCGTCGGGCACTTCTGAAGCGCTACCGATTGGAGCGCCAGAAGAAGGATAACAAAACGAAAAAACATTTCGAGTCTTTGTCAGAATAATTGATTCCCAAAAGTTTTATACTCGAAAGCCTTATCATTAAACTTGTTGATATGATATCTGAAGATTTCACAATTAAAGGCTATTTTACCACTTGGTTTGAGGTGTTGTCAGGTAACTTTTTGTCAACACTATTTGTTTCTCTGTTTATTGATACAAAGAGATTGGTAACTTAGTCTATACTGAACTGACCCTAACTTGTCTGGGATTGTGCACATTCTTTCGATACACTCCATTCACATCAAAGAACACATTGAAGTCCCGTCGGGAGGTCAACCATATCAGAAATGGCAAAAAACTAAAAAAATTAGTTCAATTTCAATAAACACTTTATCTCATGTTATTTAATCTCTGTAGTATTGATAATGGCATAATAAGCCTGGATTAAAAGTGAACTGACATTGGTCGGTATAAATTTTCTACAATGATTTTATTTAATTCTAAATCTAGCTTGTTATGATAAAAGTTACATTGATGAGCTATTGTTGTTTAATTATCTTGTTGATCCAATCCAGATAATAAGCCACTCTCACGAATTTTAAACTATCCAATATATCACGATTAACACAATATGATTCTGGTGCATTAATATCTTTGGCAGTAGATTTGTTGATACCGATGAGTGTTGCGCGACCAGACATATATCTTATCACTGGTCCACCGCTATCGCCCTAAACAATCATGGTGATAATTTCAGAAATATTTTTATCCCCCGTCATTTAAATTAGATTACATTACAAAAACCGGAACCATTGTGCAAAGGTGTTGGTGTGGCAAATATATATTCACCATGCAAGCCATTATCAAACTTGATTGGGTTGTATTTAATCCATGCCATTTGCAGGAATCGCGGTTCATTCCGTTTACTGTCCTCGACATTACCCCAACCAGACATAAGTCCGTATTCGGGTATAGTATTGGTGTAATTGTTTGGCGGCAGACAAACGGTGTTAACGGCGTAACGATTGGCGCGTTCGCCGATCAAAATACTTCGGGACAACTCTATGAGTGCGATGTCGTGTCGATAAACACTTTTATCCTTTGTCTGAAGTCGTGGTTCCGGTTCTATACGTTTAGCAGTAATTCCTTTGATTCTGTTATCTTTCATATGTGTGTCGTATAATCCCGGGTAAACGACAAAATCATTTGGTTTGCAATATTCAAGTCTTGGTTCGTATTTGCATCTAATTTTTGTTCGAAGGAATTAATTAGAACTAAGTTTCAACTCGTTTAAAGTGAAAAGATTCTTGAATGATGTTAAGGAATAAGAGCCAAAAATTTCGACCAATACTTAGGTCTTCTTCAGGGCTTTAATGACTTCCAGTTAATGGTTAGTTCTATCCTTTAAATGGTCGGTCAATTGTTTGAGCGCGACATCAATTCAATGGTTGAATGAATTGAATCCACTCTTTGGGCAAATATTTGCCGAAAGAAGGAATTCATTGTTTAATAATTTTACGAAACAATTTTATGATCTTCAACAATGACAACGACATTGAATGAAAATTACTCACATAATACAATGTCCGACAGTGACCAACCATTTATTGCTCAATAATACACCCGAACATCGACTCTTTCTGAAAATAACACTTAATCAGTATTATTTATGATCATTAGATTGTGATAATAACCCTTGAAATTCAATTTTAACGACGAAAGGCATCTCTCCTGCGGTGGCCTTACGTCCGAAATCAATGTCCGATCCGTAGAACGAGTCATAAGAGTTGTGCCATTTGTAACACTTTAAGTGACGGTTGTTTAGTGTTCGACGAGTTATTCCACATTCATTAGAAGTGTTGGACAATGAAAACGCGAGACAAAGACTCAACAATAGTATTGATAATATTGACATTTACTTATTTTAATTTAGAACTATAAGTGAGAACAAGTGTATTCAGAATAGTTGTAATTAAAGGACGATTTAATTCAGTGAATACGAGGCGATAAGATATCAAATTCAATTTGAAATATAATTCAGAGTACAATAACTAATTATTAATAACTTAATAACTTATTAATAATGTTATTAATTACAAAATATTGAGTTATAGGAAATTTAATTCTAGTTTTGATAGAGGCATAATTAGCCTGGATTAAAAGTGAAAAGTAAATGCCATTCAGTGGAGTAACTAAGCTCTTGGTCTAACCGAAAAGTCTTATATTGGAATTATTTAATTTTCAAATTTAATTCTTAATTATAAATTATTCTAAATATGGTTAGCATTCGATTAATCTTCGAGGAAAAAATACTTTAGGTTTCACTTCCATTGAATTACATTCTTGGATTCAAATAGATTGACATTCAGTCCTTTAAGTGATAACTTCTGTGGTAGAGATTCGAAGTCGAAGGAAACACTTTTGCCATTCAGAGTTACCGATGAAGGCTTACTCTTAACTCCGAGAATATTAACTTCGCCAAGGATTGCCTTTCCAGTGAAACCATGTTGAATCGGTTCCATTGAAAGTGTTCCCTAAGAATTGATAATTAACGGAAATTTCTTGAGCAGAAAACTCACGTTAAGAGCGGTAAAGTCTACCGTCGAGTACAGTTTGCGGGCGACTGTGTCCTCGGAGTCTCCATCATCCCAGAAGAGTAGACCCGAAGCTTGATCTTGTTGGTCAAGAGCCACAACCAAGGTGAACTTCTCCTTGCACATTTCTGTTGTTGTCTGCTTCGGTGGTAAAACAGGCACCACATGACCACCTCTGATGGCAGTATTAATCTTGTCTAGTCCTGCATCTAACTCAAAGAACTGGCCTTTGCTGACCATCGGCTTTTGATCCAATTGAAGTGTGTACGGGTACCAAACGCCTTCGGGGAAGTAGGCGTTCACCGTTGTCTGGTTGGGCGCAACCACAGGCATTATCATGAAGGCATTGCCCCACAGAAACTGTGTCTCACTGGCCGAACCATAAGCGTTCGGATCGGATGGAAATTCGAAGAACAGTGGCCGAACAACAGTGTGTCCTTGGGTTTCGGCCAAATAGAAGAGAGTGTAGAGGTATGGCAGTAGAGAATAGCGGACTTGAAGCGAGTTCTTCGCTGCGGTCACCACTTTCTGTCCGAGAGCCACCGGATCCTGATCTTGTGGCTTACAATTATGATTGCTGTTGAGAAAGAATTTATAATCTTGGTATCAATACATGCGATTACCGTGCGAAAGGTGAGAACGCGCCCACTTGGTGCCACCTTGCGCATAACTCTTGAAAGTGTGAGTCATTCTTGGAAGTTCCTTGGTGGCCGCAGATGTCACTACCAATTAGCGGTATGCCGAAGAGGTTAAAGTTCATGATAGCTATGAGTGGGAGATAGGGATCAATTTTAAATTAGGATCATCGTTCCTTACAAGGTATTGTCCATGCCAACTGATCGTAGGTAGAATATGTGTCACCGTTCCAGTGACCACCGTATCGTCCCAGACCTGGGTAGGACGAGCGGGAGATAATGAAGGGACGCTTATGGCGCACCTGTCGAAGAGCCCTTGAAAATTAGTTAGTTTCGGTTAGTGGTCAATGTCATTGGTGACTAACTTAGCGGTTACGATGGCCTGGAATAACGGATAAAGACTGTGCACATTGTAATGGACACCGGCCGCCTGTTTCGCGCTCATGCATAATGTCTTCTGTTGCATGGGTCGACCACCAGGAAGATATGGCGGGTTTTCCCACTTGTTGTTCTTCGGACATCCATTGAGCGAACCGGTGACAAAATTGGAGATCTCGTTCATGTCATTCCAGGCACCGTCTATCGGAACCTCTTCGTGGAAGCGTTGGAACTGTTTGGTCCAATAGGTGGTGGCGTTCGGGTGCGAGAAGTCGGGCCACACTGTCTTTCCGCTCTTGTTCCAACATTTGCCTATAAGTATTTTGTCCGAGGCGTTCTTGATGAACACATCCATCTTGAGGCCGTCGTCATAAGGCGGGTAAATACCTGCGGATAGACTGTTGAGCGGGAATCAGTCAAAGATGGTATCAAATATTACCCTTGGGTTGAGTTGGATCTATGCCGGGATCGATGATTGGAATGTAATGCATTCCTCTGTTGTGTAGACCGCGAACCCAATCACCGAAACCGGCAAATGTCTTGTTGTCGATTGTGAAGTCGTTGAAAGTGGTTGAATGCATATATTCTTTGGCGTTCCACTGGACGTCAAAGGGAATACCGGCTGCGATGGTTCGTTCGGTAATTACTTTCTGTTGTTCAAGAGTGTGCGGCGCAGGACAGCAGCGGCTTTGATGGTAACCGAGGCCCCAGAAAGGTGGAAGACTAGGAGTTCCGATCAGATTAATGTACTGTTGCACCACCTGTTTGGCTGTTGGTCCCACGAAGACAAACAAATCTATAAGACCGCCCACTGGCCGCCATGTTGCCGATGGTTCTGGTGTTAGCAGAATGTCAACGGCGTTACTGTTCATGATGTAGACGCCATGACTGGTGCCTTCGCTGTCTTCGACGTTGAGGAGGAAAGGGTGATTGCCATAGAGTGGAATGTCCTCTTGACCAGGGAATGTGTCGCGAGTGAACTGAGTGTAGGTCTTCCAGTCGACGCTCTTCAGGAACTTTGACTTATGTTCGCCCAAACCATAGACACGTTTTGAGGACAACGGCGACTTCAGTTGCATGAACTGATCGGCGAAGACAAGTTTGGTCAGGTCTGTGGCGAACTCTCGGATAAGACATAACCCGTTCTTTGGCCTTCACATCATTAATACATATCCGGCTCATGCAAAACACCCATAAATATTCATAAATGTAAATGGAGCATTTCATAGAGCATTTGATGGAGCAATAAAAAAATCAATATTTTGCTTCTCTGCTGCCAACTAAGCCTAATCTGGGTATCGATCTGTAACTGTTCAGCTGTTCAGCCATATTAATAATGTATTCTCGGTATCGATTCAATGCCTTCACTATCGATAATTTATCATCCATTCTAACCATTCTATCCATTCTTCTGCATATCATTGATAGCGCGATAAAAATAGAGTCTGTCGTTGATCGATAAGAGCAGACAATAGACGATTGGAAGCCTTTATGGCCCACAGATAAGGAATGCAAACCCGGATGGCATCCAATGCCGTAACCATTGATCTATTGATAGCCTGTTTCGTGAATGTTATTAATAGTTCTATTGTCTGAATGTCGAATCCAATTGAATGCCTTCTCTCTGATGATCACTGACCGAACTTGTGTTCCGAACATTGCAGACGAAAAGGATTGTTACGATTGCGAAGAAGTGTTGCGCGAATTGGAACACATCGATGACGAGGCGGACGACCTCGACATCATGTTCGTCAAGATCAGAGACATGAGATGCGCCCGAAAGTACGGCATCGGTGAAGTGCCGGCACTCGTCATGTTCCGCAAAAAATTTCCAGCCATTTATCGAGGTATGAGACCATGCAATCAAACCCTTCTCACATAACTGTAAGGGCCTTACAGTGTAAGGCATTGGCAGAGGATTACCCCTCACTGTTCAGTACAGTGAGGGGTAATTCTAAGCTGGATATACTCGGCAAATGATGGGGTGGAGGGGGTAAGGGGGCCACTTCTCAAGGGACAGTCTAGGATACTAGCGTGGG
>JAQGCD010000076.1:0-15571 GCA_034698965.1 Zygoribatula sp. | reverse complement strand
ATATGTAAAACTTCATTGAAACCATTAAAAATTATAACTATTTTTGGACTCACTTTCGGCATTACCGAGCAATTAGTCAAAGACTAGTCAATAAGTTTCTAATTGAATATAATTGATGTCAAAAAATAGATTAATGCAAATCATAGGCCATTCCTGGCAATTGTAAGAGTTTTCTGCGATGTGTCAGCAATGACTTCATTGGGCTTATCAGCCAATAAATCATATCATTTGGCAAACAATGATATAAATCATCCAATTTGTCGTCAATTGAAGCCAACTCTTACCGATTGTTACCAAAGAATCCGGACTTCAGATAATTTGCAGAGATTTCAGGGTTTAATGCAGTGAATGTCAATTAGTGCTGATATTCATCTGAAAATGCAAATTACTTTTAATTTAATTCAAATTATTTGACAAAATAAGTATAAATTTTACCGTTTTTTGTAAATTCAAAATAAAATGGGATTTCACTCAAAATATTTGTTCAAAACTCAGATCAATATAAGCGACTAATGCAATGATTTGTCTCACAATTGCATTAACGCCACAAATCGGTGATTAATCAGATTAATTGAGATTAAAATTAAAACAAATCAATGAATTGAAGACTTTTTTGTTAACCAAATCGTTCAATACTACGACACATATCGTCAACAACCGTCAACACAGTGGACACTAATGACGGCTCACTCAATGACCACCCCTTCTGAGCCGTAAAGCGCTCTCAACGTTGGCTTTGGTCTCATTGCGAAACATTTTTGATGTGAGTGTTGACCCAAAAGTTGGTCACTCTTTGAGTAGTAATAAACATTTGACTGACATTTGAATTGTTCTGAAATCCAATCCTACAATAATGGACTCGAAAGACGATTCAAGCGAACCGATTCTGACCATCAAACTGCCCGAAGTGGCCAAGCTTAACAAAATGGCCTCTAAGGACAACAACGACGACTCGAGTGACCAGATGGACACTGACACCAACAACGAAGAAGACAATGTAGCCAATGATGATAAATCAGATGACAACAAGAATAAAGATTCGAATACTAAGATGAAAAACGATACCAAAGATAACAAAGAAGTCGAAGAAGTGAAAATTGATCCAATTCTTCTGAGGCAGAAGTTGGAGGAAGAAGAACGAGAGAAGATGCAGTAATTATTGGCTCAAATTTTGGAACTGTTTGGAACTTATTTGATCTGTAATTTTCAGAGTTCTTGTATCAAATTTCTCTGAAGAACAGCTAAACAGATATGAAATGTACAGAAGATCTGCGTTTCCAAAGGCTGCCATCAAAAGAGTAGATTTATTAATTATTATTGTTCTTTTTGAATGTTCTAATCGATGTTCCATTAGTTGATGCAATCAATCACAGGATGTTCTGTCTCGCAAAATGTTGTGATCGCCATCTCCGGTATAGCAAAAGTCTTTGTCGGCGAAGTAGTTGAAGAAGGTATGCATAAAAGTGGTGACTGAACACTAATCGTTGCTTTCTTTAAGCTTTGGACGTAATGGAGGAACAGAACGAATCAGCGCCTCTAAAACCAAAGCACATTCGAGAAGCGGTTCGCCGACTGAGGCTCAAAGGGATTATTCCCAATCGGAGGTCAAATCTTTTCAAATGCCCACAATTCTTATGATTAATATATTTGTCAATAATTCAGGTGAAAGTCATTTTGGTTTACAAATCATTCGGTCAGTCATTTCATTCAAATAATTTCATTCAAATTTTATTTATTAAAATTAAACAAAAATAAAAAATAAAGTAAATCGTTAACAGAAAATAACAATACAATATTTTGTCTGAAATATTGGCACAAAATACGGAGGAATTATAACAAAACGGAATGTCATATGAATTATGAACTTTTTGATGACATTTGTAGAAAAGTTTAAATCAAAACATTTGTTTGAATTAGCATTTTTTTAAAGATTTTGTTCCAAAACTTTCATTTGGTTTTGTGTTTTCTTTGGTCTCGTTTGGCGTCGGTCTGAGCGCTGAGGATCGCCTTACTATCGACAACCGACAGAGCAATGCCCACCTGAGCCCCATAGTAGGTCAGCATCACTAAAAGTTGGCACTGACTCGAAGATATCATTTCAGTAATGAGTCCAAACTCTCTAAAACCGAGAATTCCGTCGGAAATAGCGAACAAAATGCTTCCGATACAGGAACAAAGTGAGGTCCAAGTCCACAATTCTCCCGATATGTAAACCCTTGCCACTGCTCGCCATACCATAGTTATCAGTACCAAATTATAGATGGGCACAGCGATGCTAAAAATACCTTCATTGGAAAGTCTTAGTCAGCTAAGAAATGGTTAGTTGCCATAGTTGGCGATTTTACATTGCGTACAATACTATCTCGATTCCTTGTATTTTATTTTGCAATTTCTTTCAAGTTGTACTATAATTTGCAATTTAAATTATAAGAATTAAGCAAAATTCTAATTAGTTGTATTTTTAAGAAATCGTGATAGTGTTTCGTGCAATGTAGTCGAAAAATACGGTAATTGGTCAGACCTTTGAGTGATGGATACATTATGCATTGCATTATAACTGCCAATAAAGCGCAGACCAAACCGGCCTTCACTTTGAGCGGTCGGAAACCAAAAGCACTGACATAAGCGATGTGGGCCTAAATTGGCGATTATTGTAGGAATTGTTTTATCATATACATGCAATTAATGCTTTACCGCTCCGAATGCCAACATTCCCCATAAGAAGAATTTGGGCCAAACGAGGAAAGCATCGCCCAAACAGGACAGTACTAAACCCGTGAGGATTCTTCGCGAGTACCAGTGTTTGTCACCTAAACTAATTCCTTGAAGAACTACAAACACACAGAGCCATATGATTGGCAAGCATTTCAAGAGACATGTGAACCAAGAAGGACTCTCTCGATCAGCCAAAACCAGATATATGGCCACTGTCTTGAAGAATGGAAATAATTTGGGACCAATGGAGCGGATCTGCAAATGAGTCCGTAAACTCAGCTACAATTGAATCAATGGTAAAGACTATGTTTACCACAAACGTTGGTCGCGTCCAGTTGTCGCCAATTACGTGTTTTTCTGAACTCATCGCGAAAAAAAAATAAGATTTTGATAACAAGTTGTTATTGACGATTAATTGGCGATTATTGGCTTTGACGGGGCTTTGACTGGGAACTAAAGTTCAACACTTATTGTCTGACTTATATTTTTGTTATAATGAGCAACTCAATGAGACCGGGTTCGTAAGAGTGGCATGTCTTGGGGCAAGTGGTCACTCACTTATTCACTGTTATCTCGCCATCAGATGTTATCAAATGTCAGATGAGATTATTTGAATTGTTTGCCATTTCGCTCATCGCTGGCCTTCAAAGCCATCCAACGATAAACACAATGAGTGAACGCAAATAACGTCAACAAATAAAGGAACCGATATATCAGTTGTAATGCTATGGTCTTGTCATTGTGGTCATTGTGGTCGCCGTTGTTGATGTTGCTCAAGTGCTGACCCCTACCGACTCCTCTTTCTCCTCCTGCTTTCCTTCTGGTGATTCCTTTCGGTTTGCCTCTAATCTAATCTCATAACTTCAAGTCTTTAACTGCTTCAGACATCTATTCCTCAACTCCTAACGTGAGTATTGTCTCATAAGCTGTCGAACTAAATGAGCGACCAATGAGTGACAGTGAGTGAATCGGCGGTCGAGTCCAAAGAGAATGGGCTGAGACTGACCTTGAATTGAGTCCTCTATTTGTGGGTCAAAGTCAGCACAGAGTCAGTCAGTGCTGTAAAAGCAGTCCTCTCTTATGCAATAGCTATAAGCCATTGGCGTTCAGTTGTCTCTCAGCTTCACTGACTTTCGGTCTGTCTGTCTGTCCTTTCAGTTGAAACCTGATTATCAATTATTTGTTCAGTCGTTCTTCAACTGTCACTAAAGTCATCGAAATGCCGATCAAGTCTATCAAAGCGCGTCAAATCTTCGACAGTCGCGGCAATCCTACCGTTGAGGTCGACCTGACCACCGAAAAAGGTATGACATTTAGACCTTGAAGTTCAAGGCCTAAGCACCGGCTTTTCAACATTGTATTGTTTTAAGATCGGAAATTGTGGTTAATTTTAATATATTTATCTCTAATCTATACCTAATTTGTGTGCAATTATTTCCCTTTGATATCTAAGCCTAACCATGGTTGCAAACGATTGCATCAGCCTTTGACCGGTCTCTCAAAACTTTCCTTCAGTTGAATCTAACTGGAAACAGTTTGAACATAGTTTGACTCGAGTCAAAGTCTAACATTACTACCCATACTTTGTCGCGTTATTCTTAACGACTATCACTTGCACGTATCACTGATTTATCACCACAATTAGTTATTTTGCCGACCAGACAGTCATCTAATGCCCTTCAGGCTCGAGCTCTTATTCCAAGAGTCACTGATGCGTGTCTTATCTCAATATTTGTCTATCAATAGGTTTGTTTCGGGCAGCGGTTCCCAGCGGTGCGTCCACGGGTATACACGAAGCTCTTGAACTCCGTGACAATGATAAATCTAAATATATGGGAAAATCGGTCTTCACTGCAATCAATAACATCAATAAGGAAATCGCACCGAAACTGCTCGAGAAAGTAAGTTAAGATTTATGTCCGGATGCTGAATTATGTAATTTACTGATCGGTTCGTTCAGAACTTCGATGAGACCAACCAGAATGAGATCGACGACTTCATGATCAAGTTGGACGGCGATGCCAACAAGAAGCGATTGGGCGCCAATGCCATTCTGGGTGTATCTCTGGCCGTCTGCAAGGCTGGTGCCGCCAAGAAGGGCGTTTCGCTGTATCAGCACATCGCAGACTTGTCAGGGAACAAGAAAATTATCCTACCAGTTCCCGCTTTCAATGTGATAAACGGTGGCTCTCACGCCGGTAACAAGCTCGCCATGCAGGAGTTCATGATTCTACCGACTGGCGCTTCTTCGTTCACTGAAGCCATGAAAATGGGTTCTGAAACCTATCATCACTTGAAGAACGTGATCAAAAAGGACTTCGGGTTAGACGCAACTGCCGTCGGAGATGAGGGAGGCTTCGCTCCCAACATCCTCAATAATAAGGACGCCTTAAATCTGATCCGAAAAGCAATTGATATGGCCGGGTATACTGGCAAAATCGATATCGGTATGGACGTGGCCGCCAGCGAGTTCTTCAAGGAATCCAAATACGATCTCGACTTCAAAAACCCCAACTCAGATAAGAGCAAATGGATTACTTCAGACGAATTGGCCAACTTGTACCAGGAGTTCATCAAAGAGAACCCAATGGTGTCGATCGAGGATCCCTTCGACCAAGATGACTGGAACGCATGGACAGCACTCACCGCCAATACTAATATCCAAATCGTCGGGTAAATAATACAATGCTCACTATTGATAAATTCTCACTTTCCTATCTTCAGTGACGACCTAACTGTCACAAATCCTAAGCGAATCCAAACCGCTGTCGAGAAGAAGGCTTGCAATTGTCTGCTCCTGAAAGTGAACCAAATCGGAAGCGTTACCGAATCCATTGCGGCGTAATGTCTATCAATTTTTTTGGTCAAAGAATATCCTAATTGTCTTGTTTTCAGTCACAATCTGGCGAAGAGCAACGGCTGGGGAACAATGGTATCGCACAGAAGCGGAGAGACCGAAGACTCGTTTATTGCCGATTTGGTTGTTGGCCTTTCCACTGGTCAGATTAAGACTGGCGCGCCCTGTCGTTCGGAACGGTTGGCCAAATACAACCAAATTCTTCGCATCGAAGAGGAGTTGGGCGCCAATGCGGTCTACGCCGGAAAGAACTTCAGAAGTCCTAAATAAGAGCCAAAGGCTTTCGATTGGCTTATTTCCTCTATCGGAATGGTTTCAATCACTGCCTTTAGTCTAATTTCGAATCTATAATTTGGTTTTTAGTCTTTAGTCTATTATTTTCCGAATTTCTATTTACAAACATCAATAAACATATTTAGAGACGTATTGAAGACATTCGGTAACGAAACCCGGTTTCCATTCTTAGTCACACTCTTAACGATTGCCGGTTTTGGCTATATATGTATCTCTCATTAGAATAGCTCTCAAAACCCGTAACACCTTTTCCGGTCACTTCCGGACTCAATGTCTCGAACGTCACACTCTTAGCGATGAATGACTTACCGGTGATTAATGTAATAATTCGTCGATCAGTCCATTGGAACAGTTGTCTTATGTCTTGTCAACCAATTGTTTGCTGTCTTTAATCATTTCCAATGGACTTCTCATACAATTGTAAGCATTTGTAGCGCAGAGTAAGCTTTGAGTGTTTGTGAGTCGATTCCATTTATTGATGGCTTTTATGAATGTATGAAAAGTTAAATAAAGGATTTAGTGCTACAAAACTATTGAATTGATTTTAGAATGCAAAAGGTTATAAAATTGAGTTAAAATCAATGAGTGGTTAAGAAATTTGGGTCATGTCTTGTCATGAACTCTCTTCGTCGGATGAAATGATGGCCTGAAGTCGTTTTACATGTCTTTGCGGGCGGTCTGTTCTCCTCTCGGATGTCTGTGCGGCCACTCTTTTATTAGAAGTTATCTCTTCATCTGTATCTTCTTCTTCTGAACCTCTCGACACTATTTTCCGTTTAGCCTTTACTGGTTTGTTGGAGCGATTCTTCTTTGACGAAGAGGCGACCCCCCTCTTCGAAGAGGAAGCGATACGAGACTGTCGTTTGGCAGCCGATGGCGGCGTTCCCACAACTTTCTGGAACTCGGAGTCGTCTTCGTTTGTGCCTTTATTACGGCATTCATTAACTTTTTGTTCGAACTCATCGATCATTTGTTTGGTTTCATTCTTAATGCCCGGCATTTTACGGGCATTGGCTATAATTATTTGTATGCATTCGTGAACGAAATCACAAAACAGTTTATCAGCAAAACAGATAAGGCTTTCATTCAACTTCTGGAACGAACGGTCTGTATAGTTGAGAAGACTGAGACAATAGGCCAAATCTCTCCATTGGCGCTCATCACTAAAAAAGGAATAAAGTTTAAGTCAAATGTAAAGAATAGAAGTCTTGTCTTACGTCGTCGATCGGAAGCGTTGGCATAACTTCTCAACCAAACAGACTGTTTGTCGATTCTTTTCGATCAATTCGAATATGAATTTCATTACAGTCCTGAAGTCTTCTTCTTCCAATCCAATTTCTGGATCAGACAAGTGACTTATGATATCAGGTAAAACATTATAAATGGCGTTTTGTTTTTTGCCCAATTCGGTGAAGAAAAGTCTTGAAGAAGAGGAAAGAATTTCATTTTCATCGACCATCAGATTAGCGATTTCACTGATCTGTCCCTTCACTTTGACCATATCTGATAATATGAGTCGCGACAACACTTTCAAAGTATTCATTTTGACGGTCACGTCCTCATCTCTCAAGCGATCGAACATTTTTGGCGACCACTGATCCAATAGATTAGGAAAACGGACACAAAGATCTCCCATCGCTATGATTGTATTGGCTCTGATGGTGGGTTGGTCTGACTTATCCATAATTGTGGCCAAAAGTCTTAAATGTAAGCGACAAAAAGGTTCGCTCAAAGACATGTATTTAGCCAGAGCGAGACTGGCGGCCGTCCTCAGCCGGACGTCGGGGTACGCGAGCGGATCCTGAGCCACACAGACTATCAGTTCGCTGAGTCGGGCCAAGAGATTATTGCCTGTTATGAAAGAAGAAATAATAAAATGTGACAAATTGTCACTGACAATAGATTTTGGTATTTACTCAAAACGATATCATTATTGCAGATATTGTTGAGATATTCTTGCTCTTGGTCTTCCATAGCGTTGGCACCGGCCAAACCGATCTCTTCTTCTAAGTTCTGATCGCCAGATACAGTTCCAGGAGTTTTACCCGGAGTTCTCGAACGTCGTCGCGGAGTTTTGTCTTTTTTCTTGTCCTTTTCTTCTTTGATCAAGTTTCTTATCTTGAGTTCGGTTAATATATTTAAATCGATATGAATTAAGGCATTCAGAGCGATATTTCCTGCCAGAGATATGAAACGCGCCAACACTTCGGAGTTAACGCGACGGGCGTTTCGAACAGTTTGAGTGAAAAGTTGTTCACTCGTTGCCTGAGATGAAGCCATCGATTGGGTGTCGATCTCAGTCGAGGCCTGACTCGAAACATTGGTTTCAATATTCTCTTTGTTTTGCTGATCGAGTGATACGCCTTGTAAACCATTGGTCACTTCTTCAGTTTGGGTCAAAGACAGAAGTTTTTGAAGCATTTGTTTAACCAATTGTTCACAAATCGAGTCCGGGTTTTCGGCCAATTGGAAAATTACTTTTACGATATTATCAGACATCATATTGTAGTACTTGTCGTCGGTGTCATCCAAACGAGTGATGAGAAGCGAACCCAACTTATTAAAAAGAATGTGATTTTTGGGTAAACGGAAGAACATTTCACATTTTTCCGTTTTGGGCAATCGATATGCTTTTCCCAAAGCAATACACGTTTCCGTGACCAATCGCGAATCTTTTCTACCCCTTTCACCCAATGCTGTGTCGATAATGGCGTTAAGGTTCTGTTCGGATCGAATTAGTTCTGAATTAGAGTTGGCCAGCATTCCCAGCAATTGGATGGCAGTCCTGCTGTCGTCTTCAGTCGTGTTCGAGAGTTTCATTGCAAATCGTTCCCACAGGACCTTCACATGTGTGTGAGTTATGTCTCCGGAGTCCATTAGTTCTTTGAGCAGTTGTTCTATGGATATCAATTCACCTAAAGTGGCGCCCAATACCAGTTCCGAAAGACTTTTGATGACTGATAGAGCTTTTTGACGATCTCTTTTGTCTGAGTCATTCAATCTCTCATCTGATTCGATGTCTAGATAGAGACTCTTATATGCGGCAACAGCTGCATCTTTAATTGTCTTCTCCTGTGACCATATGAGAAGAATAAGTTTGCGAACGCCAATAATGGCGCCCTGAACACCAAACTTATATGCTGAGACGAAAAACTCAATGGCTTCTTGGACATCGGTAATGTTCCGAGAGAGAAGCAGATCCGACACCAATGGAATTGCGATTTGAATTTGTTGAGTAAATTTAACGCAATCACTCAGATATTTGACCAAAATTTGTTGTCTACTAATTATGTTGTCTATCGATTCGTCGGCATCCACTCCTGGTCTGGCAACTTCATAGTCAGTGGTCTGTGTCGATGGTTCAGTTGATTCTTGGCTTGATCTCACCATATCAGTCACCAGTTTCTCCATATCTCTTTCAACTATTTTAGAACCCAAATCGAGTGACGTTTGGTCAGCATTTATCAAGTTAGCTGTGAATAAATCAAGAATTAGACCAAATGTGCACTTATAGGCTCATTAAAATGATTACATAAAAAAATTCTTTTTGCGAGCGCAATGGTATCGGGAAGAGGCAGTCCTTCGGCGTTCTCTCTGAAACGTTATGAAATAAGGTAAAACAATAGCTAAATTTATTTGACCTTACTCGACAACGGTTTCATCAGCTTTATTCTGATCTCGCTCTTCATCAGAACTTTCGTCAGACGCACTGTCATCGACAGACATTTCTTCGTCATCCCTGTGATGAATAGTTCGATTGTCTGGGAACTGGTCTTTAATTTTTTTGAGAAGTGAGAGCGCGCTTTTGAACTTCTTTTCGATAAGCAGAGAACGAAATCGAGTGAAGACTTCTTCGACATCTTCACAATTAGATAGAATTGTTTGGTTTTCAATCGCATCATTCTCTTCATCTAAACTGTCCACAGAAGAAGTGGTGATCTCATTCCAGAACTGAAGCAGTTCGGGCTCAATGCTCTTCCAACTGATGATCAGGTCATTCGAATCGATTGTTTTCTCTGGATTGGTTTCAGTTTCCTTTTGCTCATTCAAAGCAATCAAAGCTCTCAGCTTTTCTTCTTCGTCTTTGTGACAAGTTTTCAACACATCAATAGAAAGTCTGGCTGCGAATGGATTTCTGGTCAGAAACTGATTCAAGAACTGAACCGCGTATTTGCGAACAAAACACGATTTATCGCGAAGTCTGCCGACAATGGCTTCGATGAGAGTTTCGAGTCGAGGCAATGGTATGACCTCCGCCTGACATAAACTACACCAAACCTGAAGGGCTCTGCTTCTGGTATAACTCGTTATGTCGTGAATGTGGTCTTCGAGTTTGTCGAGCAATTGATCTCTAAGATTGCGCTTCTCTTTGGAGTGGTCTTTACTGAGCTCTTTGGTCACCAGATTCCCAATGATACTGAGCGTTGCGTTTCTCATAAGATATGAATCCTCTTCTAAAAAGTCGAGCAAATCTCCGATCGATTGAATCATTTCATTTGGACACTTTTCTGAGACCTCAACCAAAAATGTTGAGATAGCTTTCGGACCACTCGAGTCGCGGGAAAGTTCGCGGATATCTATTCTCTTGATTTCTCGAATTATTTCACTGATCAACAGTCTCTGGTTATGCTTCTTAACGATAGCCTCAACGAGATTTGCTAATATTGGGACCAATTGTTCTTTCAATTGGAGTAATTGAATGAGTTTGAGACAAAAACCTTGAAAATAAATAAATTAGGAAATTGAAATTGTTATTTTATGACTGACTTAAACTTTGGCGATGCTTTTCAACGCCATTTCCGATTATGTGGAAAATATTGAGGGCAAGATTTGAGTCCTTTTGTCGCGAGATAAGAGGGTTTTCCAGCATTTTATAGCAACACTTGAGAACAACACTACAATGAAATTGAAATATTAAATGAGAAAGCGGACCAAAGAGCTCACTTGATGAAGTCATCTTCCATCACCGGCGGAGAGAAGAGTCGATGCAATGGAAGCGATAATATACGTAAGAGAACACTCATTCCCTTATCTTTGTTCTGTTGCCAATCATATGATTCTTCTGTCCGCTTATTCTTTTTGGTGGTTTTCTTGGGACCGACATCTGCGGTAAAGTCTATATTTGTCGCCTGTTTTACGTCTTGTTCTTCGAACAGTTCACTCAGTGAGCAGAAGACATAGACAATCATTTTCAAGACATTGCAATAATCGTTGCGTTCGGTGGAATCGACGTCATTGAAGAATACATCCAAATCGTTGTATAATTTATTGAGACTTTTGTTAATGAGTTTCCACGTCTGGTCTTTATGTTTGGTTTCCAATTGTTTGAAATTTCTGAAAGAATTCGATAATTAGAACAAAGAATTTAGAGACACTCGGAGGAGGTATTACTTGAGACAACTGTAATAAACATCGAAGTCTTCGAGAATGGATTTGAGGCCATTTGTGCGGAAGTTGTCTGAACAGTCTATTAAATGGTTGGTAAGAAGAGATCATTAGATCAGATGATAGATGTATATCAATATAGTTACCATTAAGCTTATGAGGAATTTCGCGCGCGTTGTACTCAATCTGAACGGAATAGACGTTCAAATCGCCGGTCGATTGAAGCAAATCTTCTAATTTGATGGGAATTACGAATCGAAATGAATGCATTGTTATGTAGTTAATTGATTGATCGGAATAAATTGTATTATATTAAAGATAAACAACATTAAAATGAATGTCAATAAACAAAATTAAGTCATTCGTCGGTTTAGCGCCAAAACAAAGCGATCAGTCGTTGAGTCAAATGAAGAATCGCTCAAAACATTCACAAATGGCGTAATCAGAGGTCAATTGCATTGAATGGTTGTGAATGTGAAGCAGCGATAGAGCAGTGGTGGAGACGAGTGGAGCGCAAACGCATAGACTTTGCGAACCACTCAATGACTGACAAACTTGTCATCGATTGTCACCATAAATGTCTGATAATCTAATTTAATGGTTGTCGCTTTAGTTGGCCGAACGCCTCCCGAACATCATTGAATTAGCGGTCATTGTTGGCCAGTGAACGGCGCTGAACGAGCAGTCGAGACCAGAGAGCGGGTAATCGATTGATCGATGTATCGATAATCAACGATAAAATCGACCGAAACGACTGAAAAACATGTTTTTTGAGCTTTGAATTCAAATCAAATTCAAATGTGATTTAGTTTAATGTGAAAGTGATGGACAAAAATGTGATTTTGTTTGACCATCAGTTGTGTCATCAATAGGTATATCAAAGACAATGTATGAACGGTTAGCAGCAGTTGTGGCCATTTGTTTGGCGTTTCTCTTCTTTTGGTCACCGATTTTCGTCACTCTTTCGGCGCTAATTTTGTCCGTAATATACTATAAGTACAACTATTTAAGAAAGAAATCTAATGCTGAAAATGTGTCGAAGAAGAACAGACCGAAAAGTAATCAAATGATGACAAGTGATAACAGGTTTGGATCAAATGTGAGATACATAAAGACCGCGCGAAGAACTCTGAATTTTAGAAACACGAGTGCAGACAATTACCCTTTGAGTTACTTAACGGAACCTATGAATGCCAAGTACTTCCAACAGAGTGACAGCCTCTTGGCCTCAACCAGTGGCCTATCGGCCAGTTCGCGCCCAACATCGGCAGCAGAAACTTCCCATTCATTTGGCTTTCGGCCTCCGAGTGTATCACCGGCTACACAATTGGGAAACATGCCTTTCGTTAAGCTCTCGATGGCTGGATCTGAATCCTTTCCTCCTGAGCTTAAGCCAAAGGTTTCTCCGGTCAAACCCGTGACCGTAAGAATCGCCCCGATGCCTCAGAACTTTTCAAAACTTACACTAAACCGCTTATCTAATAACACGGCGACCACTGTTCCTACGATGGGCGCCAATAGTATCACAAACGAGTCATCGACTTCAATGCAAACCAGAGCTGTGGTCGACGCCCTCAAGAAGAGTTTGCGAAGAAAGCGGGAACCAAAAAGCGATTTTGAAGTTGAGGACAATTATATTGTATCGGCAAATAAAAAGCCTAAAAGAGAGGGAACCGATTTGCCGATTACTCCCAATGGTAGCATACCTTGCAAGCAGTCTGTCAAACGTCAGGCAAACGAATTATCGTCGAAGGAAACCATCAAGAGATTCAAAAACAATGAAATATTTAGTTCTTATAGTTCTTCGCCTCAATTAAGCCAAGGTTTGACGAATAAAAGAAAATTGTCGCCGGAATCAAAACAATTAAATGATGTGAAAATTATGAAAAGTCTGCCTAAACAGCCCGAAGTGGTTCCAGCGATGAATTTTAATAAAGACGTGGAGTTCAGTGATAATGCTTTAACATTCAATTTCATTGAAGAGAAGAAACCGGAGCAAAGGGAACCACAATTTACTGCCGAAAGTGCTCCCAAACGGTCGTATGGACTGCCCTTTCACTTGTACTCAATGGAAGATCATGAAAGAGATCGCAACAAGACAAAGCATCGATTGAACCGATTCCTCACTGCAGTCAAAGAAGCGACGTCCCCCAAGGGTGAGCAACCAAATGCTCGACTCACCACAACCATAGAGCCAGTGACCACCTCTGAGGGCGAGCAGAGAGTGACAATCGAAGCGGCCGAAGTGAGCCAAAGTCAAACGTCATCAGAGATTGGTTTGCCTGAAGTGCCGGCGGCCGCCATATTCACAAATTCTAGAGTTGAGACAAGTGTGACCACAAGTCTTCTAAATACTCCAATATCTTCTGTATCTTCTGTAATGACCACAAATAAGGAATCATTAAGTGCTTCATCGAGTCCTCAGATGATGAGTGCAAACACCAGTCTTACTAGTGTTACAGTGACTTCAGAGTCAGCTATGAACTCAATAAATCCGATAAACACAGTCATAACAGAGAGCCAATCCTCTTCCGCCAATCCATTAGCCAATTGGCCATCGAATCCCATCTTCACGGCCAAACCCCAGCTTCAGCCTCAACCACAACCACAGTCCAATATGTTGTTCTCTGTGGGAGCCGGAAGTTCGACCACTAGAAGAATCGCACAAAACTCGAGACTGAGAACGAGACAGAGGAGATAATTAGATGACCTGATGGCTGCTGAGGCCAATGTTTATCGATTGACTGTTTACTGAGTTTATTCAAGTTATCGAACGAACCGATGAATTGGAAGCGTTGACAACTGTTGCGAACCCAAAGAAGAGACCTCAATGCGATTCAATGGTTCACTACTTTTTATAATATATTTATTAACGAAATGACTTCTGGACTGAAAACATTGAAGTTATTCAAAATGTATTTTTAGTATAAAAATAAAGTGTAGTTCGCTATTAATGGTGTCATTAACTCCTGTGATAGGGATCCGAATACTTGTAGGCGTCGCGCGACCGACTCCTACGAGATCTACTCGAATAGTAGTTACGGTCATAGCGTTCGTCTCTGTTGTTGTTGTCTTTGCGAGACCTTTTGCTGATACTATAGGAATGATGTTTACTATTGTGATGGTTATGGTGTCGGTGCGGGTGAGGCGATCGGCTTCGACTGCGGCTCCGATCTATTGCTTTATGCTTGTGATGACGTCCGTTTCGTTCTGGCGATCCCGAGTATGAGTACGATTTAGGCGGCGAGCGATCCCTTTCCCGGCGATGTCCTCTATCTTTGTCTCCATAATATCTTTCATTTCTATCTTTGGTTATGGGCGTAACTGATCGTGATTTGGATCGACTCTTCTTTCGATTTGGTGAGGACTCGTTCTGTGACTTCTTCGGACTCGAGCCGTGACCCACAACACTAGTGACCGATTTGAGCTTATTTTTGGGCGAAATGTTCTCTGATTTGGATTTAGTGATCGGTGAAGTGGTTCGAGAATTGGGACTCTTATCAGATGGATTCGGAGTCCCGTTTTCATTGTGTGTCGATTCTCTGGCTTTTAATCGCGAATTGTCATAATCTTTACGTAATTTGTCAACGATTTTCTCTAACTCTTCTTGATTCGGTTTGGGACGGGTGTAAAGTCGAAGTATGGACAGAGAAACATCTTGAATCTGTTTCTCGGAAACGCCAAATACCTCAAACCAATTCGGACGATTTGGAAGAGGCACCTGATATTGAAAACAGATTAAAGGAATGACCAATTGGCCGGAAAAAACTTACCCCAAGAACTCTGGCACTTAAATAAATACAAGCGCATGCAATTGTTTCGGGAGAGCATCGCACGAATATGTTAGTCCTTAGACTGTCGTTCATATAATTCCTGAAACGAAAGAAACAACCATTAATTTGTCGGAAGAATTACCGATCGATCGAATCGATTGAGTGCCAAATGAATTCCAAATTTAGTTTATTAAACAATTAATGTATTGTTCCACTGATGTCAGGTCTGCACTGGACTCAGCAAACACAGGTCGAGCCATGACTCGAGGAAAGCTCTGCAAACTTGCAAAAGTCAGTAATTGATACACTTTAAAGAAGGTAACGGTTTTCACAACACAATTCATTGTACACAATCAGCTGATTGTGACCACTGATGTCCATCGTTTTCAATCATATGACACATCCATATCATTGGTTGGCATCTGATCTAAAACGACAGTTAATATCATTGAAATTGCATTTCAGACCACCGATGACAGAAGTGGAAGAATAAGTCTTTGGCTGATGAAATGATCACAAATGACACAATTGAATGAAGTGTTGACAC
>JAQGCD010000075.1:0-15580 GCA_034698965.1 Zygoribatula sp. | reverse complement strand
TCTATGAAGTGATTATAAGAGAGGGTATTGTTTATTATAACTCACGTTTAATATCGCAATGGATTCCGCACTCAATTAGACTGAACAGTCATTTGTTTGCATAACTCCCTTAACGGGAATTCACTGCACATTAGTGTCGAAAATGTATTCTTCACTTATGATCCCATAAACTGAATGTCACTTTAAAATCAATAGTTATGTAAGTAATTCCTTTAGAATAAACATAACGAAACACTAATAGCGATCGTTATCAACCCTTAAATAAAATACATTGTACACAACCCTTCGTTCGTGAGGGGAAGTGATGGGACCCTAACATGTGATACGAGTGGTTAACAACCATTTCATTCAGAGATTTCCAATTATGGCAATGCAAATGAAGAGCAGTCAGTCATGAATATTGTGAAATTCAAATTATAATAACTATATTAGCCTTAAGTATGAGAGGGGAAGGAATGGTATGAGAAATAATGGAATATTATCGGTACTGAAGGCGACATTGTTTGCGATGAATGTCGAGGAATGGGTTGTGAAATGACATTTGATTTGCGAAAACGATTAGAAGTGTTTATTGAAGAATGCGTTCATTGCCAGTCATTTGATTGAAACGACTTCACTGAATGGTCTTTAATGAGTAATTCAATTGCCATATAAATTGCAATTAATATCGTCGACAGAAAAGCGTATTTACATTTCTGGTTTGCGAGTCTCGGCATAACTCCAATTGCGATGCCTTTGCCGTCAAAGGCAAGTCTGGGGTTGTCATCGTTCGGGTCTCGACTGGAATGCCTAGGTTTACATTATTTTTGTCTACTATCCAGAATTAGCTTGGATAAAATATTAGCTTATCGTTAATTTTTCTTCCTGCTAGAAAAGTTGCAAGCTCTTTAGGGTGATCTAGTAAGCCATAACATGTATCCAAGTTTGTGCTTCCAATGCTGTCAACCCTACTCTTGGCGTTGGTTTGGCGTCAAATACTTCTTCTCAAATGGATTTGAGTAATGATTCGAACACTTAATTGCATAATAAGAACACATTATCTCTCAATTAGTTAAACAGTTATTTAATTTTGAGACAAATTATATTTGACAACACTTTTTACGGTTGAAAATAACGCTTCGGTTTGTATTACCGAATGAAATGATGTCTTGAGGTATAAATAAAGTGTTCGTCTCTTTCAATGTCTTCGGTTTGGAAGGAAGTCGTGAAGTGGTGTCTGTCCTCTGGAATGCAAATTATATATGAGTTCAGTGTTAGGCATACGAAGAGTCAGTCGAGCGTTCACTCAATGATATAACAGTGTTATTATGAGTCCATTGGAATCGGTATCACATCTAATGATATCTCAGACTCTGAGACACAACAAAAAACATTTCATAATTTCCTTCACTATTATTCTCATTCAATCCCAGAGAATAGACCACAAAATCTCGTACACCGAGTGATAGACTGAGTCTTGAGGTCAGACATTAAGAGGAGGGCTCGCCATAAGTCGTTTTTATTAGCAGCTAAATGACTATAAATTAGAGATGACCTGCGCTTATAATTATCTCATAGATATATAACGCATTAGTAAATCTTGGGATTCATGTTTGGCAGTGTTTAGTAAAGCAGTGGACGAAATTGCAGGATGTCATGAGAATAGACTTCCTTGATTATCTCATCTATTTACTAAATGAATTGGGCGAAGGTCATTTTGTTGGACACCACCTTGCTTATTATAATAATAGTTATTTCCATCGCCTATAATTGACTTATAGATTGCAACGATTCAGTTATGGCTTTGTTTGATTCATTATTGTAGTTATGAGTCTCTCATCAGTCCATTAAAAATAACTTATGGAATAAATATAGACTTATTTTTTAACAACCTTTAAGGTAGAACTCAGTGATTGACTGACAGACTCTTCAGAGACGGTTCGGGTCAGAGAATAAATTGTTATTCATTGCCCGAAATAAAATAAGAAATTCCGTTAAATTCAATTAGCATTTTGTGATACAATTTTCTCGAAAATCTCTTATTTATCTTCAATTTTGAACTCGAAGTGCAAATAAAATTATTTTATTGTTGTTGTCGTTAATGTTGTTTCGAGAGAAATGAATTTCACAAAAATTGAAATTCAATTTTCGTATTCGCAGACACATTAAGTTTCGATTGTCATCTAATTTGCATTCAATCTAGAAATGAATTTTATTAAATATTATTCAAATTTGATTAATTGAGTGATAAATATTTAATTTTATTTGTAATATTACCATATTGTTGCATTACCATGTGCCAATGATCGTTTTCCTGGTCATTAGTTTATATTATAATAATATTTCCTTGTCGATTTGCATGGGTAAATAATTTAACAATTTTAACTAGCTAATTTGAAAAATTCACATGATTATAAAAGAAAATATGAAAGTCGCAAGATAATTTATAATTTCCTTATTATTTCAGACAAAAGGAAATTAAAAGAAGTTCCTTGTTCCATAATCTCCCAGTTAAAGTATACCAAGCTAATTTAATATTTAAGTTAAAGGAACTGAATACTTATTCCATGAGAAAAACCATGAGAAAAATTATTACCTATCAATATAAATATAATTTTCCAAATCTATATATTAAATTCTTACCTATCCCTTTATCAATTGAGCAATTCTTTGCAAGAACAAGATAGTTCTTATTGAAAATTCATTACAAATAACTTGTTATCAGAAAAAGTCCTTCAATTGTTGCAAAAAATTTATACTAAATATTTGAATTGTTATTCAATTAACTTTTGTTGCTGAAGAATGTTTCAGGTAATCTCAGGTAATTTCCATGACAATGCCAATTATGAGTAATTTACTTTCAATCTATGAGAATCTAATCCATGGGAAAGCTTGCAATGATTGAGCAATTATTGCCATTATATCATTGACATCAATGACAATTAGCATTACAATTGACTGTAGTTTGTAATCCTCTGCTGTCATAAACACAAAGTTGTTATTCGCTATTAATTTCACGACTATTTCATTCAATTAATTCAATTCACATCAATCGAAACGTTAATTGTTTTCTTTCAAAAAACATGAAAAGCCTTGAATTGCAAATCGAATTATTGTTTTTAAAGCAAAAGTTTCCTCAAATCCTAAAACGAATTATCTGTTCGTATATTAAATGAAAAAATTTAAATCCGATTTATTACAGACAAAAAATGAGGTAATAATTGAGAAACAAAGCCATTGCTCATAGGCTTTGACATTGGAAAAGGATTTGTCTCTGAGAAACAGTTTTGTCTCATAACTCCCCCGAACATAAACTCCAATTCATCAGCGTTTAAAATACTTGAACTTACCATGATCATAATTACCATGTTATTAATTTTTCTCTATGGGAACCTTCAATGCCCTTACTATCTATTTATTTATCCACAACTATCTATCACTTGTTCTCCATTGATAGGCAGTGTTGGTGCCCGATAGGGAAGGAAGGGTTTTTCAACAAGGAGGAGGGGGTTTGGCTGACCCCCCCCCCATCACTCATCCCTGCTTGCTCTCCAACTATAAACCCCCAGAAAAATCCATTTAAATGTCTTATACTCTAAGATTAATTAAATCCTAAATTACTTAAAGGGTTTTTTAATTGTGAGCATTAGTTGACAATTAATGTATCGATTAGGGGAGAAATGATAGAAACTTTATGCAGAATGGGGTAATGTATAAGAATGTGGTATTGAAAGGGGTAGTTATGATCAGTTATCTTATGTAAACGACTCAATCGAATACCAAATATTATTAATATTCCAAAAGTGTTTCTATTTATAAATCAGTTCAAAGCAATCGCTTTAATTGTCTTTAAGTATTGATTACATTATTGAGCGATAATTTATTCAAAACACATATGAATTGGGAATAATTCAAAACCCAATTAGTGTCTCAACAAAAGTATGAGTCGTTTCGCACATTCGTTACGAATATGTGTTAATTGATTCCAAACAAGGGATTAGTTCTGAATCCGTTTGAGAGCCACAGAAAAACAATTTAATCAATCAAATCCCCAGTAATTCGGACACAAATACATAAATAATAACTAAACGAAGAGAGAAAAAATTATTTATCATTTTTGTTCTGTTCTGTTGTTGTCATTCATTATGTATTTCTGTATTTTCTTTTGCCCAAAAGGTTTGAACCGAAAGATAATCATAAATAAAAAATTGTTTTCGTATTCGGAATAAGTCGTCTCTCGATATGAGTTTAACAAAACAGTTATATGTTTTGAGGACAGCATTGACTTAGAATTTGAAACACTTTTTTCTATTTTTTTTGAATTCAGAAATTAATTTCACGGAATAATACGTTTTCGGAACTGAGTTTTCTGTCTCTCGAAAATGGGTTGAAATGCGAGAAATTGGTCACAAATATCGGTTCGATTGCAAAACCAATTGTCTGATCGACCGATCGATCGATCGGTAATTGCTTTCTAATGCTAATGAACTGCACAATAGAATAGGAAGAGCTTTCAAACCATAGATTACTATCACTCATAAAGTTTTATTACATTTTTATCAAAATAATATTAAAATTGTTCCATATTTTTGCCATTAAAGTGAAATGATTTTAAGGTAAAATTATACAGTAAAGTCCAATAAGGTGAACAAGGCTTTTGTAGGGCGATTGGTTCACGTTGTCGGTTTGTTCATCTTATTAGTCCATATTAAGTTTATATTGATCTAAATTGGTTATTAAGGAGTTTACCATAATGATCATTTCACGCTATTGGACTCCAGGATTTAGGCAAATAGTATGGGAGTTCACCTTATTGAATTTTAACTGTACATGTTTGATAATAATTACCAAGGCTGACCAAGGGAGGGGGTTAGCCGGAAACCCCCTATCGTCGAGAAGCTTGGTCAGTCCTGATAATTACTTAACCTTACTAATCACTTACTCGATTACTATACATTTACTAGTTCTAATATAAAGTCCAAGATTGAGCTTGTTCCTCATTCAGTTTCATCTATCAAACCTGAATAAGCAAAAGCTCTCAATCATTGACTCCCTTGGCCATGTCTGGGCTGAGAATCTCAAGTAATTGGAGGTATTTCTGGAAAACAATGGCTTTCTCTTCATATCTGCCGGAAATGATTATACTTTCTTATATAACGAATCGATTAATTGCTGAATACAAAAACATTGGTTACAAAAAACTGTAACTTAAATGAACAAAAAAAAATTCAATTTAATGATGAATCGAATTCTTTTCTCATTAGTATGTCTGAAAAGCCCGATCATATTTTTAAACTAACAGATGTACTGCGCTTATAAAGATTGAGTCATTTATGGCAATGTTTAGCTTTAATTCATCCAATTTTTCCAGACTTTAATTCATTTCTAGACTAATATTAGAATTTCATCTCAATTCTACTGAAAATTCCAAAAAAAAAAACATTTTTCGCCCAAACTATGAATACGAAAATGATAATCAATTTGTGGCAATAATTTCACGGTTAGAATAACCGAACGAATGTATAATTTTTGGGCCAAATATAGAAACATAAATACAATGACATAAATATTGACCAAAAAAGACTATCGAAGTCTGTAGTAATCGAATCGATTTCAATGCACTTCACTAAACCTGTTATCAATTGTTTGAACAAATATGAGTCTAATATTCAATTGGAATGTGCTTTCAAATGATAACTGAGTTTATTAACTTGTATTGTCATTGTGTATGATCCATAATCATACACAATGTTCATATTGACTTTCACCATCTCAACTATTGTAAGGTTTCAGTTTAAATTATATTTCATCAAATGGAGTGAATGAAGTCTACTAAAGTCAAATCACGTTCAGATATCGGCTAACTTTGACCCAAGGGATGGAAAAGAATTGTCTGCCATTCGAGATCTTTTGAATTCGTCAAAAAGGGTAGTTTTTAAAAATCATACAAGGGTATAGTCCTTCTGAATCTTTGCCAACGATATTATTTTGAGTTGATTTAAAGCAAAGCTTTTGTCTCCCCTTCTTAGGCTAACCGATGTCCGTCTCATTAGTATTTGGCTTTGATTTATTGAAATTCTCTGCAATAATCTGTGGAAATGTCAAATGATTTATTAAAAACGGTTTGTTGAAACGGATACGATAAAGTGATGAAAAGTTCACGTTAAATAAAACAATTATTTTTTGTTAAAATAAAGTCGATGGAGTTCCCGTTTTTCTCCTTTAGGGTCTTTCGTACGGATAGTCTGAAGATCGCCTTTGAGATAGTTGTCAACGGCTTGTTTGTAGTGCAGGCTATGACCAGCGTAAACGGTAGCCGTTTTGATGTATTCTTTCGAAACTTGACGGGATGTATTGTTCTGGAGGAACTCGACGTTCTCAGAAGCGCTCTTGAATTGGGTTTTGTCGATGTTCCGTTCGAATTGATCAGCCGTTTTCGCTGCGGCTAGACCTGTGCTGAAGTGTCGCTTAGCTCGATTCTCGCATTGACGTTGACGGCGTTTGAGATAATTAACGGTTAGAACGGAAGTCTTTCCTTCGAGTTGGGCCTTGACTTCTGCTTCGAGGCACCGTTGCTTTTTACGGCGATTCTTGAGTTGACGGCGAGATAGCGTTTGTTCGGGTTTTGGAGGAGACGGTTCCTTTGTCTTTTGACGTTTGATGATACGGGCACCAACGGGTAAGGGCCGTTTGAAAACTGAGTCTTTCGTAGACGGAAGTGGAGTGTCGATTACGATACGGGGCTCTAATGGATGGCTGTCGTCGTTGGGGAAGAGTTGCCTCTTTACTGACCCAATTGACAGTATCCGTCGGGCTACGGAACGCTTTTGTACTCGAGGGGCACGTAGTGAAAGTTCTGAAGCGAATCCGTTTTCAGCTACGGCGATGTAGAAGGCTTTACGTCCTTCACGAAGTATCTTTAGCTCTTGAGCTCTATCCGCGATGGGAGATAAGTCTTCTGACGGCCAAACGGCGGGACATTCAGGGCGTAACGGAGTCGATGCGAAGGCCACTGGAACGTCGAAGAACTCACAGTCGTCCGTTGAATAGAGAGGTGAGTCCGAATGTGCTGGTGTTACGGCCAACACGGCGGTGAGGGTTGTCGTTAGTGAAGACACTGTACGTATGAAGAAGAAAGTCAGTATCCTGTAGCGGCTGCGCCAAATGTAACGGGACGTATGCGGACGTCGATTCCGTCACAGTATATACGAGGGGCGAATGAATGTTATGCGAAACGGAAGATTGTAGAAACGGGATAATGGGCACAACACGTAATGGGAGTTCTGTGTTAACTGCGCTTACGGGTCGTTTGTAAAGTTTTGTATAGAGGGAAAACGTAGAGAGGTAAGAGAAAGGCTTTGAGGGGACACTCACTTTTCAAGTAAGATATATCCTCTCGGAAACGGAGAGATGAAGAGTGTTGTGCGAACGTAATGAGAAACGCAGTATTGAACTCTAACTGAAGTGATTTATTGAGAGAATAAGGCCGAAGCCTGGCTAAAAAGCACGTTTTCGTAATTACACGTAGTATTAATTTTGGTTACAATTTTAAGTAATTTATAATAATAATCCTAAGATAAAAGTTATACAAAATGTAAATGTGATTATACTTAATCTAATTATGAATAGACAATGTTGATTAAATTGCCGGAAGTTAATTAATTAAGAGTTTAATTATTACGTTTTCTTAATTGGTATCGATGAGTGACTGGCGGAGGGATATCCACAGTCTCAGAGGTGTGGTGAGGTTGAGGAACGGGCTGTTCACAGACAGCGTGACGTTCAACCGTCACAAAAGAATGGCGCCGGATGCAATTCCATTTAGAAAAGAACTACTCAATTGTATTCGTAATATTCAAATGTCAAGATTTTTGTTAAACTTTATCTTCATCTTAGAAGATAAATATTGTTGATGTTAGATTAGATAAACTTCTGAACTGAAATAATTGAAGAATATATCATATGTGACATTCAAACGCCAAAAGTTTATTTTATTCCTCGATTTCATTTCATATTATTCTATTAAGATTATTTATTTTATGTTTAATTATCACAACAAAACCGACTTAAGTGATAAAACGTGTGAAACTAAAATTTTGATGACATTGATAAATGGAAAAGTACTATCATGCTACAGCGAGGCATAAAGGTAAGGTCATTTTGTCAATAGTTATGGACTAAATTATAATTTCAATTAATATATGACATGAATTTAATTATCATGAAATAATTTATAATTAATTATCATTTGTTATTTATCAATAGGCTTGGGATAAGCATCTGTATGATCAAATTTGTCGATATGAAGATCACAGGATGAATGCATCAATTAGTATTGGAATGGCTCTTCAGATGAGTGTCCAAACAGTGCTGAGTCTTAAACCTTTTGTCACATTGAGGCCAATCACACGAGAAATTAGATTCTTTGATGTGTGTCTTCTCATGAATCTTCAGGTTCTCTGCGGTGACGCACCGGTACTGACATCCCGGCCAACTGCAGACATGTCGCTTGTCGTCCAAGTGGTACTTCATGTGTTGTTTGAGCTTATCCTTCATCTTGAACCTCTTATCACATCCTTGCCATTCGCAAGCGAAAGGTCGCTCTGACCGATGTATTTGAATGCAGTGAGACTTGAGGTGATATCTTGTGCCAGCGCTGTACTCACATCCGGGCCAATCGCACTTGAATCTGATGCCGAGGTGTGCGATCACTGTATGTGTCCTCAAATTGCCGCGCGATGTGAACGCCTTATCACAGCCTTCGTGAGTGCACCGAAAGTTGCGTTCAGTTGGCAGTACTCGGTTCGGGTTATGTACGCGCATGTGTTGCCTCAAATACTTGTTGGCCTTAAACCTTTTGCCGCAGTCGGGTCGGCTGCAGACGAAGTTGTAGTCAGAGCTGTGAACCATTTTGTGTTTGTTGAGCATACACTCCCAGCCGACCGTGTATTGGCAGCCGGGCCAGTCGCAAGTGTACCGCCTCTTAATGCAATGGACAGTCATCTTATGGTACTTGAGTTTCTGAGCGCTCGAGAATTGTTTGGTGCAGTCCGAGAGGTCACACACATAGCTCTGGTTTTCGTTATTGTCATCCATTGGTTTCCATTCTTCGCCTTTCTTCTCATTGACCAAACCATGGATTAACCTCAGATGTCTGCTGACGTTAGACTTGCAATAGAACTTCTTGAAGCAGAGACTGCACTCAAATGATGGCGAACTCGGGTCAATGGACTGTTGGCGCTCAGAGTCTGTGCCCTCAATACCTCTTCGGCTGACCACTACTTTCTCGAATTTGTGGAATTCCCTCATATGTCGGCTAACATTGCTCTTACAGTTGAAACTTTTGCCACAAACACGACATTCAAGTGACTGTCCGTTCAATTGTTCTTCAGATTCGGTGTCGACATTGGCCACCAATTTGTCTCTATTTATGACAAACTCATTCAAATTGTCGCACATCTGATGCATATTTCTTAAATGTCTTTTGACATTAGACACAAAACTGAATCTCATATTACAAACACTGCACTCAAAAGACTTGCTTTTGCTTTGAGTGGTGTCGACCGACTGTTCGTCGATTGGCTGGTCTTCGGCGCCCGACTTCTCCTTCAGACTGTGAGCGTATCGTAAATGTCTTCTGAGACTTGACCTCGAATTGAACTCTTTATGGCAGAGATGGCAATCAACGACTCTTTGGACAACCGTTTCATCACTTTTCGTAACTTTAGTTTTGATCAAAGTTTTTGATCTCTTTGTTCCCCGAATTTCTTCCTTCACTTCTTCGTTACCATCTCTTCGGCAAACATTTCTTTGTTTCAGCGCTTCTTCTACTTTGAGACACATATCTTGATATTTGTGTGAATCGTTTGAATCAATGTTTTGCTTAAATTTATTTAAAAGCAAATTAACAAATAATTTGAATTCAATTAAAATCTGCAGACATTTGTTGGCAATCGTTAATTCATTTAGTAGTCTATTATTTTCATTACTCAGTTCTTCCAATACATCATTGATCACAATTGTAGACATGGTTTAAATTTAATTTTCAAAACAATTAAAATTCAAAACAAATGTATTGACAAACGAGTAGTTCGTTGTTATGACAACAGACTTGACATAAGTTACGGCACTGTTTGGAGATTACACTGAATGAGCAAAAACTTATTCACTTTATTCATCTGTTGGGACGACCCGTCGGTAACAATGGTTTGGTCGCCGTTTGATTCAAATTATTGCGCTCTCAAGTGAACTGTCATTTCCAGAAATTACTTCTCTTCTCCATTGATGCAAAAATTTAATGTTTTGTATAATTTTCACGATTTAGTATTTGAAAATTAACAAAAAGAACTAATTGTCTGAAAATTAGTTAATTTAAGTACTGTAAGGAACTGTAGAACACTGTAAGGAACTGTAGAACACTGTAAGGAACTGTAGAACACTGTAAAGAACTGTAAAGCACTGTAAGGAACTGTAGAGCACTGTAAGGTACTGTAGAACACTGTAAGGAACTGTAGAACACTGTAAGGGAAACAACAATTGGTTTAATCTTTTCAACAAAAAAAATTAGATTGAATTTAATATTTAATAATTAACAATATGATAAATAGGCTGAAAAATGAAGAGTAAGGCACAACAATTAACCCGAAAATTAAAACACTTATTAAGACCAAACTTAGACTAAGAGTGCGATCACAACTCAACCGATTCTCAAACCACTCTAAGACAGAAGACTTGATCCTTACGAGCAAACAGCAAAACCTTCTATCTCTCAGTGATGTCAGACCCAAACAATACGCCTCCTAGAAGTGATCACCCTAAATCTGATCCATCTTCATCCAGTAGTGATGGCAGTAACGTTGAAGATGATGATCCACTGCATCCGCCCCATTCCAATATGGCTGATGTCGGACAAAATGGTAAGTCTCCTCCTTCTCCTTACAATAGAGTCAAAGCGGGACGAAAGCACTCCGAAGTTTCCCAAGATGAGCCCCCATTTTGGTCCTGGAGCCCACCACCTGAAACACACAAGCGACCAAGAAGTCAGGCTTATCCTTTTGACATCAGCAAAGAGCCCGATCTATCTGGATTTTCCCGTCGTCCAATGGTCGTCGGCCACAATCGACGTCCATTCCGTTTCGGTCTAAAGGGTTTCGGTCCATCACGCAAAGGGTATCTATCTTCCCGCCGAGAAGACCCACCAGGACAGAGGTTCAGAAGAGCATTAACGCCTTACGAGGCCTACAGAATTGATCCATTCATGGCAGAGAATGACTTTAGATCCTTCATCCGTTTCCGGGCAATAATGGATTTGTATGCCGCCAGCTGGGACCAAACTATGAGAGAAGCTGAAGAGTTGTCAGAGGTGACCTACAACACGGCTGTATCACAATTCATGGCAGATGAGAACCCGCAATGGCTTTTTGACGGCGTGGAAGCTCTTCTTCAGATGGCTGATGCTTCCCAAGCAACCATACAAAGGGCCAACCACTATGCCGAGTACTGGCAGCGGATGAAATACCAATTGCTCTACATCTTGGCCTATTGCAATGAAGTGAGATACAAGTGGGCAGAAAGGTGGTACTCGGAAGTGAACATTTATTTCAGACATAGGCCCGAACTGTTCCAATTGATCTACAACCGAGTGATCGCTCGATCAGCGCTCTTGGAACAGCAGCTGGACAGCGGTACGACAAGTACGGCATCGATGCCATTACTGCAATGTCTGAATTCGGATATATCACAATTGTACAATGCTCAATTTCTGCCTCAAATGGTGGCTCGCGCTCGAACAGGAGATGGTGACCAAGAGCCACATGGTCGCATATTGAGCCGAAGCCGCGAAATCTTCGAAGACTTTATAACCTATCATGGCAATTTGAGCAAATACGAGATAGGTGGAACGCACAGAAATGATCTGGAGATGCTGTACACTGGAGAGAAAAGTCAACTTCATGTGCCGGAAACGCCTCCACCACGTCGTATGGAAACGGCGCCACCAAAGCGGCAATGGCAACAAGGGTTCGTCAATGATGGATATTATTTCGGCTGTGTTGACCTTGAAAAGCCAGTAAACATGTCCAAATTGCCCAGTTACTCTCAAGAGGCTCCCCAGTTTGGTTTGAAGGATTTAGAAAAGTATTTTGAAGACGAGACCGTAGGGGACCCATTCGAGGGATGGGGTACTAGGGAAAGTAGACCAAGCGGAGTCGGAAGTCGAAGGGGATCGAGAAAGACGAAGAGGAATCAAAAGAAGAGAAGGAACAGAAAGATGAGAAGAAGGAGAAGACATCGATAGTGATGTGGAGTTTATAGAAGTAGACTTCAGAGGAATGGTAAGTGAATGGTAAGCAGAATAAAAGTTTTGAATTTCCATATATATTATTCTGAATAGTGTGAACACTTATTAATTTAAACTTTGATAGAATATACTAGTTTAATTATTTTAACAAAATTTTCAATTGAAATACCTACCTAATTCAATGACAGCCTGGACTCTAAAGAACTGTAAGACATAACTGTAAAGAACTGTAAGGCAAAAGTTTTCATGGGGGGGGGAGGGGGATTTTATGCTGATCCCTCCCATTGGCCAGCCCTGGACATAACTATAAATTAGAGCACCTAGATATTGGAATTCACCATGTGCATTTAGACTATCTTGAAATTCAAGTAATACAAAAGAACAATTTTGATCACATTGTTCAAAAAATATTATATCGTTAAGAAAGGTATTTCTCACCCTTTCCAATTATCAATATCAACAAGTTAATTTACATTGATATCGCGCTCAGCTAAATACAAAAATACTTTTATTTCAATGATCTGTTGTTCCCCCGAACCTAAACATACCATTCAGTATTACTTTGGGGTTCAATATCTCCACTGATCTGTGAATTGGTAACCCATTCATGATTGAGCACCGCATCGAAGGTCAGTCTCTGTCTGTGATCGCGTTCAGTCATTCCGACCACCAGTTGTGCCAATTCTCGACTCACATTGGAATTTGGTCTCCAATTGAGATATCTGTTTCTAATATTACGATTTGCCGGATCAGCCTTTTTGAGTGAGACCAACATTGTCATACCTAGACTATAGACATCAGCGAGGAATGCATCGACCCGTAGACCTCCCACTTCGGGTGCTTTGTAATAGAGTGTGCCTTTGATAACATTGACTTCCATTGGTTCGTCGGGACCGAACATCTCTGAAACACCGAAGTCAGTCAGTTTGTAGTTATACCTCTTTGTATACTTGAGATCCTGTCCAAGAACTTTGTATCTACTGTAGAGAACGTTATCCGGTTTGATATCCAGATGACAGACACGACTCTCTCGCAGATACTGAAGACCTTCGAGCACTTGTATCACCCATTGGTGAGTCTGACTTTCACTCAGACCACCGTAAGTATCCCAGATCTGGTCGAGTAATGAGCTCTCCATCAGCTCCATGAAGACCACCAGATGTATAGGCTTCGGGAAGTCTGTGGTCTGATCGAAGAAGTTGACCACATGTGCCGTCTTCACCACATTCGGGTGATCCAACTTCTTCACAATGGCTGCCTCTCGAGCCAATGTTTCGACACATGTCTTGATATTTCTGCCACGTTTGCGTCCCATTGATATAACCTTGCATGCCAACTTTCTCATAACTCCATTGGGCATTTGCTGGGTGGCAAGGTAAACCTTTCCATACGCTCCTTCGCCAATCTTTTTACTGAACTCAATGCCTAACACCTTCTTCATGTGGTAGAAATGCTGTTTTGTAAGCTCTTCTTCAGCTTTAAACTTATCCCAATTGTCATACTGTGTCTCCCAATCTTCACTTTCCTCTCTTTCACTCTCGAAGCCAAAGGGTGGAACATATTCTTCGGATTTCTTCTTCGGTTTCCGGAATAATGAGGTTAGTCTTGAAGTGAGAGACCGACGACCAGATGGCTCGACTAATGGTGCGGTTTGCGAATCGGTTCCAGATTGAGATTCAGATGTTTGTAACTCTTCTTCATCTTCTTCTAGAGGAAGAGCTTTTCCTTCTTCACCTTCTTCTGGTATATCAGGTAGAGTATTGTAACCACGGCGTTTGGCCACACGGTCGAGACGGGCCTGGATTCGGGACATCTTTGTAAATGAAAATTTATTCACCTTGAAAGATTTGAAAATTCATTATCTGTATGTCCGCAATGATTGTTGAATTGATATTTTCAAACATGGTATGAGAAATGCCATTGTTGTAATTTTTGAAATTTTCAAAATTAGAATTTTGTAATTTGAAACCCAATAATTGTGAAAAAGTTAAGACGGGTCTTTTTAAAGCCTTAAAATTTACTACAACAATGGTTATAACAATTGCCAGGAGAACTAGTTATTTGTGTCAAACTTTGCGATCACAACTCAACCGACACTCAGACCACTGTCTGACAGAAGTACCGATTCTTAGCAACAAACTGGCAAAACCTTCTATCTCTAAGTGATGTCTGACCCAAACTTTGATCGGCGACTGAGAAACTATTCAGGGATTTATTTGCGATTCCATGCAAATGTTCTGATTTTGAACCAAGTGGAAAAAGAATTGGAGGACATCGTTGAGCAGGCGAATGCTGTTTACGCGGCTTCCATTGATGATATGGATCTCGATGACCCCAATGACCTTGAAGACGGCTAAGAGTCTTTGCTAAAACTGCCCGAGGATGCTCGAAATATTATTACACCGGTATATCAAGCTAAGGCTAGATGGGAAAAACTAAAAGAAGGTGATACCTTTCAAGTATTTTTGGCCACTTGCACCATAGCCGGTATTCCTGGGCCACAGCAATGGGCGATTGAAATGGACGAATACTATACCACAACATATGAAAGGTATATGAACTTGTTGTGGGCAGTGCGTGATCTTGCCTGTGCATTATGGGAGCGTCTTGAAACTCGGCTTGATATGCATGATCCGATAAAGCCGTTCATCGATAAGGATTTTCAACTGGGCCAATGGGATGAGGAAGATGATCTATTTCACGAGCATGATAGTCGTCGTGAGGCAGATATGTTCGCTCACAAACCAAATGAATCGAAGTCTCGAAAGAGGAGGAGGAGGAGGAAAAGGAAGAAAGATCGTGACCATGACCAAGGTACTTTCCAGAGTCAACCAGATGAGACCCATGACGTCCCATTACCTGGATCTCAACCTCAAAGTGACGCAAGGAAATCTAGAAGGAGAAGACAGAAGAAGAAAAGGAACAGAAGGACTAAAAAGAATTTGCAAAATGACCAGGGACAGTCGGTTGTCACTGAGAATTCGCAAAAGGGGAAATCGGATTCGGATGATGAGTCAGATGAGCCATTTCCGTGGTTATAGGCACTCAAGAAAGCGGATTTGAATTGCAAAGCACAGAAATTATCCTGAATATAAGAGATTGTGACTTAACTCACAAAAACTCTTTTTCCATTACTTAAATGTTAACCATCACAACTGTTCCAGAGAACAAATTCAATACCTTTGGCTTCAAAATAATTCAATAGATTATATCACGTGAGAGCCTAATTAGCAAGGTTAACTGCAATATTTTCACAATAAGTAAATGTAATTTCCACTAGTAATTTCTTACTAGGTGTTTATC
>JAQGCD010000074.1:0-15632 GCA_034698965.1 Zygoribatula sp. | reverse complement strand
AGAAATAGTTTAATCTCTTTTGAAATGAAGAGTCGGTATTCGATTGGTATCACTCGCCGAACATTAATGTCAGCAGAGAGTCAAAGAAGGGCTGAGTGAGGGCTGACAAGTGAGACACAGATGTGAGGCACGGATTGCGGTGTCTCTCACTTTATGGTCATTCAAATCAATTAATTCTAATCGTCGAATGTGTGAACACCAATAAAAAGAAGAGTTGCCAACCGATAATCAGTTTAATGGTTTATGACTATCGGGTTTAGTCAATCGATTGCTCAAAAATAGCGATAATATAAAGACGGCTGAAGAGCGAAGACGAGCGCACCAAAGGTCAGGCATTCGGTCGACACACGAGTTATGCCACTCTCTGTTGGGCCGCACTTAACAACGAAGTAATAAAAGAGTTTTGAATAGATATTAAACGCCAAATGTTTGCTGGAATTGGAGGAGCGAAGGCATGAGCGGCACACACACTGTCAAACGAATTGCCAAAAGGAATCCCCGAGTAGTGAGAGCTGAGAGACCAGCGTCGAAGGCAAGGGTTTGGCTTCAAGGGTATTACGAAATTGTATTATCGGCTATGCTATGGTATGGTATGGTATGGCAGTGGTGTGTGTGATGACCGGGCACTGGTCGCGATCAATCAGCGATCTCCAACCATCATAACACTTTGGCTCATGGCTCAACTCAGTCAGTCGTCGTTCCATTGGAACCATCAAATCAGGTCATTTCACTGGCAATCAAACGTTTAACAGAGCAGAGGCACAGCGCCGGTATAATTGTGCTCAGGCAGTGCCTGTCTTGTGCCCGAGCCTGTGCCTATGGCTGTACCCGTGTATGTGCCTTGCTAATGCTAATATTATGGAATAGAGGCTCATATTTTATTGGAAAAGACAACTCCCATATGAAAAATATCGTAGACATAAAACATTGGACTCGACTCGAGACCAGAGGAAAGCCGAGCGTTGGAGTGCCGGCAGTGCCGGAGCTGTGTGGCAGTGCCACAGACTAACACACCTTAGTTTGCAAAACAAAGTAAAAGTCAGTCTATTAGGTATTCGCGTAAATAAATAAAACGTGAAAATGATTGAAACCATTGGACCAGTGATTGGGCACAAGTGTTGGAACATTCATCGCATTCTAGACATTCCCCAAAATTGAAGCAACTCTTGTAAGTCTTGTATAGCAAAGTAGAAGCAAAGGCTGTGCAAAACATTGGAACAGAAATTGGCAGAAAGGGAATGCATTGGCCGACCATTGCCTCCCATCTGAGTGGCGATCCTTTTCTCTACCGAAGCGCACAACTATTCCGAGATTATGTTTGCACTTATGTATCGCCGAAAGCGTTTTGATCGTCAAAATACAAAATCAGTGATAATTACAAAGCAATAGTTCGCTGGCAATAGTATTATAGTTATTGACCAATTATAGGACTCGAACTCATTTGAATAGTAAATTGAAAAATATTTTCGGTTTAAATACATTCGGATTGAGAAACAACGAAAAGCCAATCATTGGAAAGCAGAGGAGCAATGGTTTGGAATCGAGCCCTCAGTAAACACAATATTTAGTTAAGTGGGGGACAGAATAGAGGAGAGGATGAGAAGAGAGGACTCGACAACAGACAGAATAAGCGAATAACAGACAAATAAGTGTTTTATGTCTCACCCGAACACTAAGTTTTATTATTAAATTGTTTTGCCATCAAATATAATTAAACATTGAAGTTTTGCACAAAACTATTGGAATACTGTTTTAGTCCACAATATATTGGAATTTAGTTGTAGTTTAACACTGTTTTCACATGAAAATATGGTATAATTAGTGGACATATTGGTCGAAAGCATGAGAACTGTGAGCGATTGGTCGCGAAGAGAGGGACTCGAGAGTCGAGACCAGTCTGTCTGAGAAGAGGAGAACAGGTGTGTGCCACCAATGCCAGCGACGAGTGCTCTCTGTGTGCGCTTTTCTTACTAAAGGTTAAGCTCAGAACCAAAATCAAAGTCACATTCATTGAGCAGTTTGAATGAGAACGGCATATCTCGAATGTCGAGCACTCACTCACTCAGTAAACGCTTTCTATATTTCATTCATCTTTAGAGCCGTTAAAAGAGAGCAATGGTTTGATAGCATGGGTGCAGAGTCTGCAGACAATTGCCAATACTATTACTGCTATCTTCTGACTGACTCAATATATACGCGTCCGAAGGGCTGAGTCGAGGCTCTGAATGCCAGCGATGACAACAAAAGAGGACACATGTGTGCTGACCATCGACGAGAAGACCAACACATCTGACGCTCATTAAGAGATTTATTGTTTAAAGGCTTTAAATTCTTTTGAGGCACTCAGCGATCATGTCTCGCAGGAGAAGACGAATCTTTGAGTTAGAGTCGCAAAGTATTGTAGTCGAGTTCTCCTCCATGTGAACCACTGCTCCCTGAGAGCGCTACAAGTGATCAAACAGACAAAAGGGCATAAGTGACATATACATACATATACATATATGAACATTAGCTAAGCAAAAGTGTCCATATTTATAAAAACAAAATCGAAATGAATTAAACTTACGATTTGAACGACACATCCTTTTGGGTTCTGTTCAACGACCGCGTCATAGATTCCCGCCTTCGCGATCAAAGACATAAATAGTTGTAAGTCAATTGAGCCCCAGGTGTAGTTGAGAGGCGGCAGCGTATGAGTGGGCGAACCACTCGTCAGCTCATGGCTTTGCGAGTTGGTCAGCAGCTGTAGCTTGAACTTGTTGTCTTTGGCCAACAGAGAACCGGTCACTGTCGCGATCCGCACTCCCGACCGCACTTCGACCGGCAAAAGGGTTGACGCCAACTATGAGATAACCAATTAAATAAATAATTATTGTGAACTCATTTGTCAAGTATGAGGTCAGACTCACATCCGAGTCGATGTCGATTCTCTCGAAACGCCTTTTAATCGGAAGTTTAATAACGTAATTACGTTTGTATGAGAAGACATTGGATGCCTCGGTATCGATCACTAAATCTGTCCTATGCTTTAGAAGAGGAGGTGGAGTGGTATAGCTGTGAGGGATAACCAAGTGCTTTGGCTTCAGGTCTTTTAATAATTTGTTCGCCTGAGAGAAATTAAGACTCGTGTCGATTGGACAGTAGACGACACGCATTGATAAGGGCTGGTATGGAGACAGGGCTTCCATATAAGGGAAATCCGGTTCTGAAACATAAATAAATGTCATGACTTTGTTTCAATAAAAAGATGAATTACCGGTGAACACGATTAGGTTATTGGGAGAACTGCCCCAAAGTTCGATCAGATGTACGACATCCCCGAACCGAAGGGACGGGTGACCCGTGAAGACAATACACGGACTCTTAAATTCGGTATTGAAAGAGTCAGTACTAATACTGGAAAAGTGCTTCAGTCGTCCACCTCTTATGAGCGAGGCGTGAGGGAAGGGTTCTTCTGGCAGATAAACACGTGATTGTTTGCTGGTGGTCAGCCATTCAGCCAAGATATTAGAGTAGGCAAGAGAGTAGTCGGCGACGGGAGACACGAAAAACATGGGCACAGAGACGTGACCGCTTTGCTCCAAGTGAACGGCCAGGCATTCCAAAAGATCATAAATAACTCCTGATGAATAACAAGGAACCAATACATTGCCTCCCATTTGAAGTGCTTTGCCTAAAAGAAACGGTTGCCGTAAAGTTTGCCGCAAATGCTTGAATTAATACCGATGTTGACACAGAATTCTCCCAACATTTGATCCGGATTTACGTGAGGTGTTTGACTCAAATTATTCAACACTAAGACATCAGCGTTACGGAGCGGAATGTGATCCATAGGTTTCGGGTGAGTAGTGAGAGTGGATGAGTTGGACAGATAGACTATCTTCTCGTGATTACTTGTAATGACCCAATTGCAACTTCCGATGCAATAACCGGCACTCAGAGCCGATGCTTGGAGTGAACCAAATATGTCCTAAAAGATGAAAGAAGTAAAAACAGAGTGCAAAAAGTTGTTCAACGAATTACAAGTTGTTCGGCAAACCCAACGACTTTGACTTTAGAGAGGGAGCTATTCATCTCTTTCAAAGAGTATATCTGTTGCCACAGATAGGGTTTGCTGCAGATGCTATTGTCGAATGCGAAAGGCAGAGGAATCTGTTTGAAGACATGAGGCTTCTTCCACAGTGTGGCCTCTTTGCCTTTTGGTGTTCTCTCGATGTAATTTATCATTTCTTCCATAAATTGTTTGGCGATTTGAAGAGTTGGTTCAGTCGCGAATACAATTCCATTGAATTCGGTTCGTTCTGTTATGTACGGAAGCGCTAACATCGAGTGATAATTGGATATAAGAATTACATCAACATGTTTCAGGTTTATTGTCGATGTCTGAAAAGGAATCGATGAGTAATTCATCAATGAGATAATCAATGACGACCTCTGGGATGGAAAATTCAGGAGCACTGTCGACGAAGACACGGCCACAACATTCTTTGAGCTCCTGGTTAAGAAATTCAGTCATCAAATAAATTAAAACAAATTTTAGATAATAATTACATTTTCTAGATTTGGTTCTTTGACATCACGTGCAGACCAATTGGGAAGCGATGATAAATGATTGCTGCAATTAAAAAACGCCGGTCAGTATGTATTTGAGTGTTGCTCTGGCTGACCGACCTGTGGACAAATGGCAGCGGAAGGAATGGGATGGTAGTAGTGGTGTCGAGGGCACAGTCCAGCATAACCAGACTCGACTTGAACTTAATTGCATTACACGCTTTACTTGCGTTCCCCGAAAGACTTATCTGTTAAATAAAAACATTACCATAATGGGTTATATGATAACTAAAGTGGACACAACTTACGAATTTCATTATAATTTAGGCGTTAATTCAGATTAGAACTAATTAAAGTGAAAGTAAATATTGTGTTGACTTTTGTTTGGGTTTTAGATGCGGTAAAGAGGGGTCGATCAGTAATTATAAATAGTGAACAGAAAAGTATGTTCTGTGATATAAAAAGTTGACAGAATATTCTTGGAGTTTCAAACCTATCGATTATGATGGTATGGATTGAATAAAACTTTTTCGATTATGGAAAATTAGATAATTTGATCTTTTAATTTAATTTTAAAGTAATCTATTCAGTTTTAGCAAAACCCATACCAATCAGTAAGTCGGATCAATTTTGTTTTTGGCCTATTATTGAAAATGGTGATGTTGACCAGTTGCAAATTAGGTTTATCGGGTTCTTAACTTGTCAAAGTGGAGACACTTCATTATTGATGTCACAATAAAAATCTTGGCTCATGCTCTTGTTTATATGAGGATTTTCATTTTTCACATTATAGTTCAAGTTATAGGATATTACATAATATTAATGACTCGATGAGTGAGACAAGAAACGGATGCGACACTCAATTATGACAAATGTGGCCAATTTGTCGACATGAGATCAATCGGTTGGAGTCGGCCGACGAGACGCGTCTCGTGTGTTGTGTTTTATATCAATTGAGTTGCAGTTGCAATCAGTCGGCGATTGTTTAGAATTTCGATTTCATTAATGCGGTGAGAAATGCATTGCAATTATGTTTAGTTATACGATAGGCCAACGTTAATGACCTCGATATAGGTCTGGGATCGGGATTCGGCATCGAATTTCATAGCAGGAATGTGTCTGATCTCTGATGCTGACTGTCTGATGATGTCTGTGCTCTCCTTTCTTCACATCTAATACCAGTCTCAATGACTTTCAAGTGTTTTATGTGAAAAGAAATAATTTCGATCTCAGTCTGAATATGAGCTCAAAAGTGAATCTCTATTTCTCTATTAATTCTTTCCTTCGACCAAAACTGTTGGAAACAGAATACTGAATAAAGAATTTTGCAGACGTCTCACTCATAAATCTATTTAAAGTTTTGTCCTATTTGTCAATGTTTGTCTAGATTTGGATTTAAGATAATAGACTCAATAATAGAGTGATCGGAATCTTTATTGTCGATGACTCACTCGAGCCTATTGTTTGTCAAAGGGTTAGGGATTCACGAGTGACAGGAGTCCGAAGCACATGAGTGTGCATCACGTCTGACCACAATTCCTATTTAGCATTAAATGTGACTTTCAGTGACCCGTTATCAGTGTTTGTTCTCAATATTCGTTTGGGAATAAACTTGTTGCAACTTTCAATTAATATTTACTGCGAACCAAGAATAATAAATTTATGAATCATATGAATCAAATCAAATAGACAAAGACAGGAGAAGTTTCATCATGAGTTTCATAACCACATTGCTAGAATGCACCTACAAAAATACAAAAAATTATATATACATCTACTGTTAAATTAAAAAAGAAAATAATTGCTCAAATGCTCCGAATTTATTAGAGACAACGAAATCATTCAGCAATCTAACCAAGTTCTCAATGTCATATCGAAAATCGAATGATTCGAGTGGAGTCCAGACCTGAGATATGACACTTTCAAAGAATAATTACGATATTTTTTATCACTAGTGTTTTCTTATAACTCCACAAAACTGATAAACAGACAAAAACTCTTTTAATAACCAAACTTATTAAACTTTTGGAATATTTCTCTTATGCTCTCATATGCTTTGCAGAGAAGCGAATAGAGATGATGACGATAGACAAATGATGACTATGGGATGCTCACCTTGCTTGTTGCAAGATTGGCGAACTTGGTTCGGATCTGTTTGTGCCAGATATGACTTAGCAACAAATTTATTTCATATCTTCAATTGGTTATCTAATATGTGCGTAAATTAGTTGGCAGGAGATATATTAGATAATACTTGAGATAGATTATATTGTGAAATGCATCTGGCTAAACTGACGAACGAGTGCTCGCGAACTTGCTTCATCAATGAATGAATGCCAATGCAATGCAATGTCTCCATAATTATTGGAATTCAATGTAAAGCATCGTTTATTTTAATTTACTTTACAAGTGAATTTAATTTATTTATAGTTTTCATTCAATATAAACTCAAAATTAATTATTCGTTAAAAATATGATTCAATTAAAACTAAAATAATCGAAAATAATTGAAAAACCAATACAATTGTATAAATGAAAGTCGATTACAAAAATTGTTACAATCGATGAGATTAATCCGAATTCGGAGTCACATTAGTCACTCAGAACAGGTGTCCACCGGACAGAGATGAAAGCGGCAACAGTTCGGCGCCAGTGGTCAGCGATGTAGCATAGCTTAGAGGGCTGGCCATCGGACTGGCGTTGTTTGACTGCGGATGTGTGTAAGTGTTGACTATGTTGGACGGGTTGTGGTGAGCCATCAGAGGCGACAACCGGTGCTGTTCGTGGCTGTGGTGCTCGTCATGACCGTCCACTTCGTGACCAATGGTATGACCATTTAGGGTGTTGGCAACGCTGGCCTGAGTATAGACTAAACTGTTGGACGTATAGAATCCTGAAGGAGTCGAAGCATAACACGTCTGCTGAAGGCCTGGCAATGAGTTAATTGCTGTGAAGTTGGGGTAATTGCGAGCCGAGACTATTCTGGGGGCCGAAGCGCTATTATGCTGACCAGACATGAGACCACTGGCGGACATCTGTCCCATCGACAGCTTCAGTGGGATAGCGTATGGCTGGAAATGCGATGAAGATTGTGCGTTGATTGTGGCTGAAGACTGTCCTTGATGTGATTGGTGCGAATTGTGCGCATTGCTCTGCTTTGGCTTCCGCTTCCGTGTCTGAATCGAGTCCTTCTTCATAGTGATCGGTCGGTTTACGTTATGAAGCTTGAAGTATAAGCCACACGCGTTGCAAACAGGCTCTCCCATGCCGTTGCGCCGCCATAACGATGTGTTTGTCGTTCCGCAGTTGGAACAGCTCAGACCAGAGCGTCGCGATTGAGTCTGCAATGACAGCGGCGATCGTTATCATTATTGTTATTGTTATGATCACTTAACGAAAGCGATTGCTTTCTTTCATTAGGTTAAAGACACGACAGACACTGCACAGAAGAGTGTGTTGGGTAACAGTTGGGAAACAGTTGGGAATAGAAGTGCAGAGACACTCACAGGACAGACACTCATAGGAACTCATAGGAACTGAGGAACAGAGAACGCTCTTTGACAAGAAGAAAGTGAACAAATTGCTGATAAATGTTTAATGGTTATGTCACAATCTCTTAAAGCGAGTTCTGTTTATAATAGTGTGCAACAAATATGAGACAAATATGAGAATATGAGACAATCCTTACTGTGAGCCGTCGCTGGTTCTTAACAAGTGGTCGATTGTTTCCATTCATTTTGTGGTAGAGTCCGCACGCATTGCACAGATAGTGTCCGGTGCCGTCTCTTCGCCACAAAGGGGTAGAGATCGCGCCTTTTGTGGAATAATTTAGTTCTTTAAAAGATTGTTAGAAATCGATGCGAAATAGCGTTACAATCAAATAAATATATTAAGGCATGCAATTCAATGCTTACCACAATTAACGCATTCGCGGCCTTCAGTCGGCGAAAACAAGTCATGCATTCCTCCTTCGCTGCCAGAGTTGCTTCGCCGGTGGTTCGACTGATTCACCGACACAATCACTGGCTGTTCGGCAATTGCGCTCGATCTGATCACCATTGGGTGCATCGTTGGTCCTGCATGGCCTCCGTCACCACTGCCGTTGAATGCCTGTTCTTCGCTGGGACTTTGTTGGGCGAAAGTGGTGTAGCTTTCGGTGAGGTTGTGCGGCGATGAGTCGGTGGTTGCGATGGTTGTAGGCGTTGTCGGCATATCGAAGGCATTTTCGGGTTTCACGTGAGCTGATCCATACCAGTCGTCGTATTCATTACTATCGCTGTTCATTATATTAATAATAGGGCGTTCGTGTTGTTCTTGACCAACGCTCATGTAATCGATATCTCAATTGATATATCAAAAGCCTAGATGCAATATCTAATATGCACTGATTGCCAATATCAGACTAACTGCACCAAAACATTTAAATGACCAGCACTTGACAACAGTTGACTCGATTCTGTGATCTCTCAGCCGGTGCTCTGACTCGATAGCGAACCGAACTCCGTTTAAATATTGAGAAAACCAATTGAAATTAAATGTATAGTCGAAAGCGAACGAAATTGACTTTGAACTTCGATAACTTTGATAAAGTTTGCTGTCAGGCACCAGAGGAGTGGCTTAGCTTAGCGTCACAGCCATAGCTATAGAACTGCACACTATTGCAATGCATAGTAAGGCATTGTATTGCATGCTATGGCAAACCATGGCACTTGACTCTGCCAGACCTGCAGACTCAAACGCTCAGCACAGGGATGGTCAGAGTCCACACACCACTGTGACCACCGAAGTTATTCGGTGACGACACCGCTGGACACTCCTCCGTGTCTTCCTTAGCACTCAAGATGAGCCTCAATTCAAAAAGTTTTAACGTTCAATATCTGCATAATATCTGTCGAGTCTTTTGATCGATCCAAATGAGTCACAAACTTAAGCGATCTATAATTTGACATAATTTTCAGATTGAAATCAAAAGCCTATTAATTGTGAGATTATTTGCTAGAAATGCCTTTTCTGCAAACCATCTGAGGATTGAATCCGCTGTTTATGTTTTGAGTCTCGAAAGTCGCGAAATGAGGAATAGAGAAGTGCATTGAAAGCACAAAAAGCTTATTGATATAAAAAATACATTGCATTACATTATACATTAGATTATATTAGATTGCATTGGTGACTTTCATTTCCTCTCCACTTCAGACACTTCGCATTCTTTGATCGCAATCGCTAACAAATTTGAATAACTTCAAGCTCATCTTCTAAGTTATTGGTGGTCTGTATTGAATAACATCAAAGTGGCATGGTAAGCATTTTATAGTTTCTATCGCAGACCACCAAATCCGGTGTCGAATAAGCAATCAATGAGAACTCAATGAGAACTGAATGAGAGCACCAAAGATGCCAACGAAATATTATATTCACTTCGAATGCACTTCAAATGCAGTCTCAATAATTTGTTGCCGACTCTCAATGTCTACCAATGTCTGGCCAACTGTCTCAATCATATTTACCAATACATTAAGCAATTAATATATCAAAAGTCAAGTCTGGTCATAGAAAGGAATTATTAATACTCATAATATTTTGGTGTTTACTCAAAAAACTTAATGCATTCCTTAGCTCTTGTTTATTCAGAAACAGAACTCGAGGTTATGAACTCTTTTTGGTGACCTCTGATCCTTATTAAAAATTGGGATTAGAGGAGAGGCACGTGTGCTATAATCGCTGCCCGCACTGCAATCCAATGCACAACTGGTCACTTATTGTTTCTTAAGTTCCTGGTTAAGAGATGGATAGAAGTTGGACTCATTGACAGCAGATTACTGATGCAAAGCCTCTGAGCAGTGCCTCAGCAGCACAAGTGAGTCATTCAGAGTCAGTGCTGGGCTTTTGTCACGTCTTATCGGATCAACAATAGAGAGCACCAGAAATAGCAGTGTCGAGGACTCGGACGGACTTATCACTCGTGGACTTTGATTGTGATCTCAATGTATTCTCTCATAACTGGGTTTTGTCTCCGAAAATATGGAATGAATAAACAATAGACCGAACAGTGATATGAAATATTCTGATTTTGTTTTTTCGGTCCAAAACCATTGAATCGATTCAATTCTATGCAAACATTCATTTCTTTCACATAATATTTACGTTAATCTCGGAATAATTGATAATTCTTTTAAACTTGAGATAAAATAAACGTTAAATAAATTAAAATCGTTTCGACTGATAAAAAGTAGGATTGAAAACTGAAAAAAATGAATGATTATTTGTATTGAAAGTGAGAAAATTAATTGTCTCTAATAATTAATTTCTACTAATTGTGAAGGTATTAGTCATTCAAGTCTTCAGACATAACTTCCAATGAACAGACGACTTATAAGCAATTGGTTTGAAATTCTCAGCCAAAGTCCAATGAATTATAAACTATTGGTAAATAAAACTAATTCGAGCATTAAATTCTTGAACGGAATATTTTTTTAAGAATTCAATTGCATTTTCAAATGCACTCAAAACTGATGTCTCGTTTAGGAACAAATCGAACGGTTTTTATCAATTTTTTGTCATAATTTTTCCGAAAAGACTTTTCTCATAAACTAATAGGCCTTGAAATCAAAACGATGTGATGTAATGTAAGAATTCTTTGAGTTAAATATACATCAATGGAAAAGATATTATAAATTATATCAAACATGATATAAATCAGATGTTATATCAACGATTGAATGGATGACACATTTAAGCGATCGTCAAATAATTAGTTTAATTAATGTTATTTACAATTAATAACTTTAGTGTTTGAACGCATAAAATGGTCCGAACTTTCAATTATTACAAAAGTTGTCTCAAAATTCATACAAAAATTGTAAACCAATTAATAAATTTTTTTCTAAATATATAGTTAAACCTAAATATAAATTTGAACTTTAGGTCTGATGACTCTCATCGTTGTGGCCGTCGGTGTTGTGATTGTGGGCACAGATGGACCCGCTTTTGGTGAATCTGGTTTTGAAGCCAACGACGAGCACATTGTGGGCGTCGAGTGCGGTGACGGCGGCCGAGCGTATTGGCCGTAATGGGAGGACTGCAGCGGACAGTGACTCATCGGCTGTTTGACCGCCGTATTGGAAGCCACACTGAAGACGGGCGCCACCGGACCCTTCTCTTCGAATCTATCGTCTTCGTGAGTATAATAAACTGCCCCTTGTTTTCGGTAAACCACTATAATGGCAATTATAACGAATAGCAGCGAAAGTATTATAAAAATGGCTAAAATGAGTCCGATCTGTGGCTCAGATGCGGTCAGTCTCAACTGGACTCTCGGGTCGAGACACCACTCGAGGTCACTCTCGTCCACTAAGTGCAAGTACTTGCCGGACACTTGGCCCGGACTCGTACACTTGATGCAGTACTTGTGGCGCGAAGTATCTTTGGCGTAGCGATGGCACACATTCATGTATGGCGCCGGCGATCGGTTGATCCACTCACGGGCCGGCATTATGTGACACCGATAGCACGACCATGGATTGTCATTCAAGTGAATCTCACGAAGCGTCGACATCGCGTCGATTTGATCAAAGAATCCTAAGTCTAGACCGAAGATTCGGTTGTGGGACAGATCCAAGACTTGCAAATTGATGAGCGGCAACAACAGTTTGGAACTTACGTTCATCATTCGATTGTATGAAATATTCAAATGGATTAACTCTCCCGAGTTGTAAAATGTGGAATCTATAAGATTATCATCGAGAGAGTTGGATGTCACCGATAAGTATGTCAACCTCTTGAGCGGTTGAATCAGATACGCGACACTCGTAGTCGGGTCTATAAGATGCCGATTAGTGTTGGCCTCCAGTTCTGTCAATGATTCGGTCAATGGTTCTAAAACTCTATACTGAAATGATGTGAAAGTGTTGTTTGAAATGTCAAGTCTATTGATGGAAGAGTTGCAGAAAGTGCACGAACTCATTGAGTTAATTAGATTGGAGGACAGGTCGAGATAGTCGAGTGCCTGCAGACCACTAAACACGTTGTCTGACAGGACCGACAATTTGTTGCCATTAAGTCGAAGCTCTTTAAGTTTTAGAAGAGAAGCGAACTCGTGAGGCGTCAAATAAACGAACCGATTATCACTTAAGTCAAGATATGTCAGGTTTGGAAGTGCTTTGTAGACCAATGAGTGAAGACTGACCAATTGGCATCGGCTAAGGATTAGTGTTGACAGGTTTGGGATATCTTTGAAGTCATCCTGATGTATGTCACTCAATGGATTTCTACTTAGATCCAGGAAATCTAATTTAGCCAGCTTGAAGAAGAGTCTTGGAACCAGCTTGGTGAACTGATTGCCGGCCAGAGCGAGCCAGGTCAGGTTGGTCAGGTGACGAAATGCTGCGGACGGCGCTCGGGATAGTTTGTTGTCGCTCAGGTCTAATACCAAAAGACTATCCAAACCATTGAAGTCGCTGTCTCTCACTATGAAAATACTGTTGTGACTTAGATTCAAGTTCTTGAGAGCTCTTCCGGGCCAAAAGGACGAGTCGCCGATGGCGGGCAGTTTGCTATATGTTATATGGACTTCTTCCAATTGGTGCAACTCCAAGAATATTCTGCCCAAACTTATATGATTGAGGTTGTCGTCTGGCGCTGTAATGTTGAGCACCTGTGATGTGTAGTAATATTTGTATTAGTATTGCAATTAATCAGACATAATTGAATGGTAAGTCAAGCAAAAGCTATCGTGTGATTCAATTAGCTCATTGATGCCATGTTTCATATTATATTAATTGTGTTTTCTGCTCAACAGTTCTGTTAGTGGCTGATAGCCTCGTTCGCTATGAAAGATCATCATTGCCTGCATTACAACTGTAGAGCACATGCATTAGAACTGGTGTGATGTGATCACAAGTGTGAGCACAAGAGCACAGGACCAGCCAAGCACAGGCAATGTCTCTCACTTGAATCGTTTTATCCATTTTGTCGATCGGAATGACCGACAAATTGCCTGAAGAGCACGTGACTCGTTTCCGGTTCAGTTCATCGGCGGTGCACTCGCACGGAGGCGACGGACACCTTCCCGGCAATGACGATGAGAAAATGGGTGATCGCCGGCCCTCACATATGGAATGGCACAGCATTTGCATCACTAATGTGTGCATAACTAGTGAAATAAGATATCCGTTTGCCATCTCTTCCGGTCAACAGTGACAACAGTGACTGCCAAAGCCTTTCACGACATTTCCTTTGCCTCAGTCTTACAAATGCCTATAATTGAGAGGATTAGTGAGAAAATAATAAGAATTATTGATTTGTTTGTCATATATGGCACAACTTTAACATTTGGAGAAGAATGAGAAGAATGAATGAATAATAGATAAGTCTCTTATATAACGGCTGAACTAACTTGTAATTGAATGCTCGTAGAGATACATGTATTCGGATTCCTTATTGAATTCAGTATTGAATCAGAATATATAACAGAATATTTGGTCAAATTAAGTGAATCTCTTAGGTATTAATTAATGAAATTCGATTCAATTCTGGTTGGCTGGCAATCGAGGTCATAGTTTCGATAGGGTTAGGAATTAATGTTCGGTTTAATCGATAAATAATTGAATTCATTAGCGATTGCTTTCAGTTAATATCAGTACAAACACTGTCTTTGGGTCGCATTGTTCGCCTCATTTCACTTTAAATAAAGCGATCTCATCGGTCGCCCAATCATTTGGTAATTGACTGCTTTTGTTTGCTATGCATTCCATTCTTCGTTAACTTAAATTCTATGAAATGCTTAAAACAATGAAGAATTGCTTGAATTTTTAATATGTTATGAAATATTCATCAAACAAAAGATTATGTGATTTAACATGGATTCCAATTTACATTATTTCGATTCCAACTGAATAATTGGAAAATTATTCCAGAATCTGAAGTGAACTGAAAGCACAGTCGATATGAATGTCTGTCAGAAGCCATTGACTAATATTAGTTTCACTGAAAGTTTGACTCCAAATGTAACTATTTTTGAGTCGTTTTTCCCGAAATAAATCGATATCTCGAAACTCATTCGCTGACAATTCATTCAAAATGATGTTTGATTTGCTTTTCAGTCTAATATTCTGTTAGTATTTTTCAGACAAAAATTTCTGACAAAAGGAGTTCCCAAAAAATTATCCAAAAAATGCCGAATTGAAGTGCTTTTTGTGTGCATAAGAGAAGTACACCCGAGAGTGAAGTGAAACCAAAACTTCAATCATAGACTCGATGTGGTGAACAGGCATATGACAGGAGCGACAGAGCGGGTACTGTAAGGCACTGTAAGACTGTAAGGCTCTGTGCGGCCGCCTATTTGACGCGTTCTATACGTTCGGCTCTCGGTTTCAACAAACGAGTGATTGAGCTGACGCTCGATATCGACTCCTATTTTCGTAATCATTCGGGACTTACTTACGAATCAAAAGTAATTCAACTGTTGGCAGAAAATAGTTAGCCAAAAAGGAACGACGTTTCAAAGGAAGGGATCAAAAAATTTCGCTGTGATATGAGCCATGACTGAGGATGACTACTATTGCCTGTGATGTGGAGGAAGAGAAGGCCAATAGTGGCGCAATAGTGAGCCCATGAAAGTGTGAGGCCATTGAATGTATGGTATGGCGCGATCACAAACCGCAGATGTTTTCAATCCGGTATTATATAAAACTTTTATGCAACAGTCGACTCTATTGTGGAAATGCGATGCACTGACCGTTCGGTGCGGTGAAAGCAAGTCTGGAAAACACTATTGAAACACCCAATCATATGACAATGCGATCGCAAACATTGCAGAAGTCACCCCAATATTGGCCGATCATATCTGGCTATTCATGCATTCGAAGTGGGATTAAAAATTCAAATGTGAGGATCATTTTTTCCATATGAAACTTTGACAGATCATTGCATAGGATCTATACTTTTATGGTTCTCCTCCTCCATTCATACCACACATTAGTCTCGTTTTAATAACATTTAGATTAAAGAGAAATGAGTTTTTCACTTAAATAAGCCAATTATAGATAAAAAGTAACTCAATTTAATTCAGTTGAGACCCAAACGAA
>JAQGCD010000073.1:0-15677 GCA_034698965.1 Zygoribatula sp. | reverse complement strand
TGTCTGTTGTGTTCATCCCTGTCTGCTATCAGTTGGCAACCTGTGAAACAATAAGCCTGGGTTTGTAAATATTGTCAATCATTCGGATCCGCGATTAAATGTTATTAAAAATATCAGCACTTAAGGCAGTTAAGGCAGTTAAGGCTTGAGCAATAGTGAGTGCTTGAAGGCCTTGGAATCGAGCCAAACAGAGAAAGAGACAAACAAACAGTGCGAACGTGACGACAAATCCATTCAGCAATAACATTACATAGAGTACGACTAAGCACATACAGGTTTGTGACCGCCCCTCACGTTATTGTAACTCAATAGACCTGTGCTTGACTGAGGCGAGGCTCGCATACAGTGGTCATTGAATCAATGACGTGAGGTGTGAGTGGAGAGCAATCAGATATCAGTCTGTAAGCAGTCGTATTGATTGGAAGGCAAGTCGTGCGGGCAATTGTCTGTTATTGAGCGTTGAAGCAGTGTCTGTGCAGAAGCAGTGCAGCGCCAGAACCACTGTTATTGTGGAAGGACGGCCCTCAACGGGGAAGACATGCCTATCGGTCCCCTGACTCAGTAGTAAACATATTGAGCGCTCAGCACAGACAGCATTGTGAACACATCCAGAAATTTCTAATACAATGGCCGACCACAGCACCGAACTGGTCTCTCCAAAGACCAACGGAACAAGCAATCTGAAGAAGTTTGCAAAGAACAGTCGTCGCCCTCGAGGAAGGTTCGGACGAGGACTGGCCAAGAAGGGTATGTCACCGATTGACAATGGCTGGGGCTCTCGCATAGAGCGCACAAACAAACAGTCTATGATTGCGCAACCTTATCAGTGATCACCTATTGGTGCCACTGTTGAGACAATTGTCTCATTGCTAAGCATATGAGTAAACAAGGAAAGGGATGAGGTCATTGACCGCCCACCGATCGCCATCGGTCTTAAATAGGTTTCTGGTTTAGGGTTAGCCTAACGTTGGCGAGCAATGCAACTATTGATTCATTACATGTTTAAGGACACCAAAAACTTTCAGTTTCGTCGAGTGCACTGCACTGTCGACACACTATCGCTTGTGCAACAATACCACTCATTGGTCAGCCTTGATCTATGCCAAAGTGGACCACTTCTTGTAGTTGACGGAATCGATCGCATGAGCAGTGAAGCCAAGCGTATCGTTGAAAGCCTAACGCTATTGAAAGTGATTTGCAATGATTAGAGTAATAGCAGCGATCACTTTCTCCGATTCTTTTTCCAAAACCTGTCCCAACACTACAAACAAACAGTTTTCCAAAAGTTTCGCTATCATTAAAAATGCTTGCAATGAGAACTAGAGGTGAAATCATTGGCCTATATCTCGAAACAACTCCTCTAAATTTTGGCTCTTTGTCTCCTCAAAAGGAGGTGCCGGTGGAAAAGGGACGTGGGGTCAGCCCGGAAGCGAACTGACCGGAGTTGAGGAGGGCATCCACGACCCGCATGACCCCAATTATGACTCGGACAGTGAGGTATGTCCTCTGAGTTGACTTAAGATTGCAATCGGTGAGACTAATACTTGATGCCTTGGTCAGGACGCATGCAAATTCGAAGCAATAACTCCACCTTTGGAGGAAGATGAGATCGAGAAGACTCTGAACCCGATTCTGGTCGAGTATTTCGAGCACGGCGACACCGAAGAGGTTGCCGTTTCGCTCGATGAAATCAATTTGGGACAGAACTCGCACCAAATTCTTGTCATTGCGGTGACACTTGCAATGGAGAGGAAGGCATCGCACAGGGAAATGATATCCGTTCTCATTTCCGACCTCTACGGACGACTTCTGTACGAGGAAGACATTGAGCGAGGATTCGATGTTCTTCTAAGCAGTCTTCCCGACCTGGTTCTGGACACTCCCAACGCGTCCACAGTTCTGGGCAACTTTATCGCTCGAGCGGTGGCCGACGACTGCATTCCTCCGAAGTACGTTCAGAAGCACAAATTAGTCGGGGAGTGTGCCCACGCTCGGTTGGCCATCGAGCACGCAGATGTGCTGCTCAGCATGAAGCACGGCCTGGTCAAACTGGACAGCGTCTGGGGTGTGAGCGGCGGAATGCGACCAGTCAAGTACCTCATCAAACGAATCCAGTCTCTACTCAAGGAATTCCTCTCTTCGGGAGACATCGAGGAAGCGACTCGTTGCCTCCAAGAGCTGGAAGTGCCGCACTTTTATCACGAGTTCGTCTACGAAGCTGTGGTCATGGTTATTGAGGACATGGGCGAGAGAGCTATGGATCTCATTTGCCAACTTCTCAAGTCTCTCTGCTCTTCGGTTATCATCACCATTGATCAGTTGAAAAATGTAAGTCATTTACTTCATATGTATAGAATGAGATGACTAATACTGGTCTGACTAGGGCTTCAATCGAGTCTACCTGGAAATGCCCGAAATATGCATCGATGTCCCGCACGCGTACACTATCCTCGAGAAGTTCGTGCAGAAGTGTCAAAAAGGAGGATTCCTCCCCAACGACATCATCAGAAACGTTCCCTCAAAGTATGTTCTGATTGGCCAATGTAATGGCCAAATATTAAACGAACTAATTTGAATTGTACTTTAGGGGCCGCAAGCGTTTCGTGTCCGAAGGTGATGGCGGTCGGGTGAAAGAAGACATCCACTAAAGCGACAAATGAGATGAATGAGAGCTATATCTCAAGAATTGCATAAATTATCACTTTATATAACTTTTGCCAAACCTTTCGATTAATTGTCGTAATTATCCTTAAAAACGATGCGCTTCTGGGATATTGTATTCGGTTTTAATCGCTGTTATTTCGTTAGATTTGAAATTCGTTTCAATTCGACATTACTTTTCAAATAATCTATGAAATGAAATGAATATTTCGGGATTTATGGAGTGCTCAAAGCGATTGCAAACCAGTCTGTAGTGACCGACAAAAGCGTTGGCCAGCAATTACGGAACAATTGAAACTAATTGCAACAATTCTACCATTGATTACATTGATTGACAAACATCTGACAAATGATTCAATGATTAACCAATAAATGATTCAAATGATGTAAATTTAGTATTGAAATCAATAAAACTTCATTGTAAGCAATCAATTGATCGTATACTCGATATTACACATGTTTTTAGTTTAGTTGGCCACTTAGAAGCGCGCGATACAAACAATTGCACCAATCATTCAACAATTCAATGATTGCGCTATAAATTGGGATTTAGGTCTTCTAATTGATAGTTCCAAAAATGCCTTTCTATACCAAAAGAATGGTTCGATACTTGGAAGGCAAAGACCCGAAGAAGAAGAAGCATCACCACGGAAAAGACAAAGACAAAGATAAAGAAAAGTCTGATTCTGGCAAAGAGAAAGGTCTTCGAGTGGCGCCGTCGGGCATCAGTGGAGCAAAACCTGACGCCAAAGCTAGCGGTGCTGCTGTTCCTCAAACAGAAGTTCTGACCACAGCGCCCGCAGAACCGATCAAAGAGAATTTCGATGAGAAGCGACTTCTTTTTCAAAAAGGACTTTTAAAGGCATCGGTTGAGAGAATTCAGAAAGAGAAGCCGACTCTTCCCGTCAAACACCGATACTTTGCCCGCTATACCATCCAGAAGGAAGAACAGCCGATTGGCGAATCGCAGAAGAATTCATCCAAAGTATTCAAAGCGCAGCATCAGGAATTCAAAGACAATGTCCTGGCCTGCAAGATCTATGAGGGCCAGCACAACATTAACGCCAACGATTCGCTGCACCTCAAGATTTTGAGAACCCTCGGCAAAAAGCACCCGAACATCATTCAGACTTGGGATGTGTTCCACAACGCGGAGACTAATGAAATCTTTGTCTTTCAAGAGTTAGCCAACAGAGGAAACCTCGAGGCCTATCTCCAGCAAAACCAATGCGATGAACAACAGGCCGGCAAATGGTTGTGGCAGATATTCAAAGGTCTGGACTACTTGGGCGACCTCGGCATTAGTCATCGTGGTCTGTCACCTAAACACGTTCTGCTTTCGCATAAAGACCTTCGCCTCAAACTGTCGGGCTTTGAGATGTCGGCCTTATACTGGGATGCGACCAAGGAGGACGTCAAGAACGTTGCATGCCTGCCATTGGACAGCAGACCTAAAGATTATGGCAGTTATGACGCGCCTGAGGTCTACGGTGACCCCAGCAAAGAAGAGTTTGACCCGTTGGTGGCTGACGTGTGGTCGTTCGGGGCCGTTGGTTACTTCATGATGACGAAGAGCTATCCGTATGAATTCGCTTCACCGGATGCCACGGCTGTCCAACAAATTCAGCCAAATATCGACAAAATTGAAGGCCTTTCAGCTGAAGGCAAGAAATTCCTCTCAGAGACTCTGAAGCCGATGGCCGTCGAACGCAAACACATCGACAAACTGGCGGCCGATGATTGGCTCAAGAAATTCAAATAACAGCCACAAAATTATTTGATTAAAAGTGTTATTTGAATGTAATGAAAATTTGCTTTGCGTTATTAAAATATATTGGGCTTTATTCAACTTACCATCAAGTATCATCCGCAATGCTATCTTTCTTAAGAATATAGCAAGGTTTACTACTGTACGGTTATTCAATACCATTTGTCAATGGTATATCTTACCATTGTGACCAGAATTAACAGCAATAATCAATTATTAGAGAATTCAAATGGTCATGGTAAAATCTTCAATATACATGTAGAAACTTTACCATTACCATGATGAAGTAAAAGCCTAAAATTTCATTAATTTTGAGTTAATTTAAATATAGTTTATTACTTAAAAACCAATCATTTGCTTCAATGCAGACATCGAGATGTCTGTCATGATCTGACGAATACAAAACTTATCGAAACCAAAATTTATTTTGAAATGTTTTCAATTAATTTATATCTAAAGATAAGAAAATTGATGTCATATGAGCCGAGAGTTCGTCATTTGGCTTCTTTGTTGGGGTCCTTCTCTTCGCTGTCATCGGTTTCCATTGGGACCGGAGAGTCAACTGGTTGTGACTGCGAGTCGTGAGCCTGTTGTAGAGACATCTGCATTGCATATGCGATCTGTTCCTCTTCGCTCATCGTTGCAAAGTTGGGTTCAGCGCTTATCATTGCCGATGGGTTGCTGCCAGTCCTGGCCTCATCGGGTTCCAACGACATAGCCAGAGCTTTCTCAAGCAGTGCTTCTTCAGTGTTTGTATTTGTGGCACCAGATGCTGTGCTAGCACTGGCACCGGCAGTCGTCTCTTCAGCCGAAGTCGCGACAACCCTTCGAGCCTCTTCTTCTTGGCGCTGCCTCTGCTCTTCCATCGAAACTCTGAGAGCGAGAGCTAATTCTGGATCTTCGTTTGGATCAATACCGAATTCAAATCCAGAACCACCGATACCAACAGCACCGGTGCCGTCTTCGCCCTGAATTACTGGAGAACTTATAAGTGCGTCCGACAAATGGGGTCCGGGCGGGACTGTCACCAAATGAGAAGCTGTTCCTTCGAGTGCCTTGATAAAAGTGGTCAGCTTATCTGTATTGATGGCTTCTTCGCCGAAGTTGACCACATCTACATTGACCTTTTCTTTTTTGAGACGTTTGGCCAATTTGATCAATTCTTTTTCGTCGGTGTCGACCGGACTTCCAACGAAGACCACAATTCTCATCTTGTGATTCTTGCCCTGTCTGTGTTTGAGAGCCAAGTGGGCCACACGTATGCCAGTCATGAAATTTATTTCGCCGATCGGTTCCACGGCATGTAATTTAGAAAGAATCCGTCCGACATCTGTGGTCAAAGTAGTCAACACCTGCGGGTTGTCAGCCATGGTCAGCAGACCCACATTGTTCTCTGGGTTAGATCTAGTCTTCGAGTGGCAGACCATTGAGACCGCGTCCTGTTGTGCCTGAAGACGGGTCGGCACAAAGTCGCCGTTTCTCATGAACTCACTGTTGTCCACACTGTCGAAGAAGTTAATCATTAATGGTTTGTCGAGTGTCTCGAGGGATAGTAATCAATGATTCAAATACCATATTATAGTGCTTTCTAAAACCATTGCGAAGATATCGGATCCGATTTAGAAGACAAACGATTTGCTGAATCACTGGCCGTTCATTGACTGATGACTGAGTGGTGTTTATCTCACCATAAATAACGTCAATCATAACGTATTTGAGGAACAATTGCGATCACATTGAGTGCAAAACGTGTCATAAAATGAGAGACTTTTGTCTGCCATAGCGTCACAACCGTATGGTAGAGAACCGTCAGACTTGTGTCCACTTCGCCGCTTACACCTGACCAGTTGACCCAAGACATGCCTATTTACTTCCACCGATTGGAGAACGCTCTCAAGAGAGCCAATGGTATGTACCGATAGCCGATAATTATGAAATGCCGGCCAACCTTTATGTGACCATTCAATCGCCTAATAAGCTATTTCTTATCAATTGATCGCAATATTTGTTTAATTAATTTGCGTTTTTCAACCGGGCATTACTTATTATTATCACACATAAGTTGACTATTTCCAATATCCATATTAAGAAATGGATTGTTAATTAATCCCTCAAAGCCCGACCACAATGGCCAAACTTCCAACTCACGAGTTGGCCCGCATTTGTCCTAATTTTCTTTTTGTCCCAATTATTTATCTAATCTTTCAATTTATTGAACAGAATTCATTGATGTCGGCAAAAAGCCGAGAGCTCTCGAGATCCTGTGCGATGTGCTCAGGAGCCGAAAGCACCGGACGTGGCAGAAGAAACACGAAGACATCATGATCAAGTACTTGGAGTTATGCGTCGAACTCAAGAAGAGTTATGTGGCCAAAGAAGGCATATATCAATACAAGATCATATGTCAACAGACATACATCAACTCTTTCGAGGATGTGGTCCGCAAGTACTTGGAAATGGCCGAAGAAAAGGCCAATGTCGCTAAAGAAGCATCGCAGCAATCAGTACTGGACATCGATGACTTGGACAACGCTCAGACTCCCGAAGACATTCTGTTATCTGCCGTCAGCAATGAGGACACCCAGGATAGAACTGATCGCGTTGTTCTCATTCCTTGGGTCAAGTTCTTGTGGGAATCTTATCGACAATGTCTCGATTTGCTGAAGAATAATTCGCGCACAGAAAAGCTTTATCACGACATCGCTCACCAAGCCTTTCAATTCTGCATCAAATATAACCGAAAGACAGAATTCCGCAAATTATGTGACAATCTTCACACCCATTTGGATATCCTCAAGAAGCAACAACTCAATAACCAGCAGATCGGACATCAACAGCAAACTGCCATTAATCTGAATTCTCCCGAAAGTTTGGCGTTGCATTTGGAGACCCGTTTAGTCCAATTGGAATCTGCCATTCAGATGGAGTTGTGGCAGGAGGCTTACAAAGCCACCGATGACATAAAGCGCTTCGGTCTCATGAATTTGAACAAAAAGCCGCCGAAACCACAAATGATGGCCAACTATTATCAGAAGTTGGCTTTGGTCTTCTGGAAGGCCAATTGTCCTCTGTTTCATTCGGCTGCGCTCTTCCGTTTGTTTAATTTGTCTAAAGAGTTGCGAAAAAATATAACACAAGAAGATATTCAGAAGATGGCCACAAAAGTGGTTGCAGCCACTCTTGCTATACCAATTCCGCCAAATAGAGCAGATATCGACAAATTGGTTGACACTGAAGAGAACATTGTGGAAAACCATCAAAGGAATTTGGCTTCACTTCTTGGCCTCACTAATGCTGTGCCCACAAGAAGTTCTTTAATTAAAGATTTGAAGCGAATGGGTGTTCTTCAACACGCTTTGGCTCCATTGCAAGAGCTATATCGCATTCTTGAAATCGATTTTCATCCTTTACTTCTTTGCAATCGAGTCTTGCAAGTGATTGATTACATGGAAAAGAACAACGACTGCCCTGATCTGAAGCAATACATTCATGCTTTAAAGGATGTGACCACAATGCGTTTGCTCAAAGAGGTGTCTCAAGTCTATCAGTCAATCGACTTCTCTCGTCTGCAAGAGCTCTGTCCGTATGCTAGTTTCACTTACCTCGAGAAGATGGTTGTGGAGGCTGCGCGAAGGAATGACCTCCAGGTCCGCATTGACCATCGCAATGGATGTCTGACTTTCGGCACAGAAATGCGAGTCTCGACCGGCGAAGAGTTGATTGAAGGCCCTCACTTGCAGAGTATGCCTTCAGAACAGATCCGCAAACAATTGGTCACAATGTATTCGACTCTACAAAAGGCCCGTACCATGATTGAACCTGAAAGGATTAAAGCCCAAAGAGAAGAGCTTAAGAAGAAGATCATGAGAGCCTATGAGAACAGTGCACATCATGAGCACAATAATATTCTTCTGCGTCAGGAGAAGATCGAAAAGAGGAAGGAATTGTTGGAACAATTGGGTCTTCAAAGGGAAGAAGAAGAGCGACGAAGGACTGAAGAGCAACAAGAAAAATTGAGAGTGGCCGAGGCCATTCGTATCGCACAGGAGAACAAAGAACGCGAACAACAGAGGAAGCTGAAGCACGACATTGAATTGAAGAAACAAATGGCTAAAGATCAGATCTCGATGATGAAGGGTTCTCTCAGTGGAACTATTCTTGAGAATCTAGACGACGAAGAATTGGCTAAATTGAGACCAGAAGACATCCAATCTAAAAAGATTGAACAATTGGAAAAAGAACGTCGTGAACAGTTGGCTAAACAACGAAAACTCGAAAGAAAAGTGGATCACTTGGAACGGGCAAAGCGTATCGAAGAAATACCACTTCTCGAGGCAACCGTTGAAGAATGGCGTGAGAAGGACAGAGAATTGTGGGACCAAATGGAAGAAGAACGCATTAAAGAGATAAAATCGGAACGCATTCTAGCTCTTCAGCATAGAGATAGATTCCAGCGTATTCTCGAGGAAAAAGATAAATTTGCCAAGAAAATTATTACTGAAAGACATTCTGTGTTCCTCAAGGAATTAGAAAGCTTTCAGACTTTGTTGGCCGAAGAGCGTCAACGAAGACTCGATGAGCGCCGCGAAAAGCGTAAAGCCGAACGCAGAAAAGCTTTCTATACCGCCAAAGAAGAAGACGAGAGAAAGAAAGCTGAAGAGATCAGAAGGAAAGATGACGAAGAAAAAGCGGCCAAGTATAATGAGCAGATGGAAAAACAAAGACAAAGAGAACGAGAAATTGAAGAAAAATTGCAAAAAAGAGAAGATGAGAAGCGCAAGGAAATGGATGATAAGAAAAAAGAATTGGAAGACGAAGAAGAGAAACGAATGCCAGTTCGGGATAGAAGAGATGGGGAAGGAATGCGCGACGATCGGGAAGAAAAAGATTGGCGATCAGGACGAGGAAATATTCCTGATAGAAGACCTCAGATGCCGTCGCGTGGCGAGGATGAGGATTGGAAAGGAAGAAGCCGTCAGGCGCCGGCGCCGCCATCCAGAGCTGACGAAACCAATGATTGGCGAAGAGGACCTTCTGATAGACCACCCGATAAAAGTTTTGATCGAAATGTGGATAGAAGAAGACCTCCTATGTCTCGAGGAGAGGAAGACGATGATTGGAAGCAAGTCGGTAAAACCGATCGCAATCGTGATGCCGACAGACGACCAATTACTAGGGATTCAAGGCCTGCAGATGAAGAAAGAAGCTGGCGAAGTGGTCCTGACCGCGATCGCAATCCTCCACGAAGTGACCGTGGTTTCGATCGTAATCCTCCGCGAAGTGACAGCGGTTTCGATCGCAATCCGCGAAATGACAGCGGTTTCGATCGCAACAGAAATCCTGATCGTGAATTCGATCGAAATTTCGATAAGAGAGGTCCTCCTCCAACTCGTTCTGATGAGGACAGCGAATGGCAACAAGTGGGCAAAAGCCGCAACCAAGACAGAGATAGATTCAGCAGACCCGACGACCAGGGTGGCGAGAACTGGCGCTCTGCTCCTCGCAATGATCGCAACTTTGACCGCAACAAGGAGCGTGGACCACCGTTTGAGCGCAATTTGGACAGAAATGCGAACCGAAGAGACGACAGACGCGACATTCGCAGAGACGATGGAGAGAGACGTCCGCCACAGTCTCGCGCAGATGATGCAGGAGATTGGCGCAACGCTCCGAAAGGTGGCGAACGAAGGACCGATCGCAACAGTAATTTGCAGCGAAAGTAAACGTTCAATAATTAAAATTGAAATCTAATAGTTTTATAATTGAATTATTATTATTATATTTGAATTGGTTTTGATTTATTATTTGATGCAAAAAATGGATTCAATTCTAAATATTTAACTAATTGACAGAACATAGTCTATCACTCATTGGTTTTCGACTATTGTATTGAAATTTATCAATAAATAAAAAGTGTAAAAATAAGCCCTTTCTTCATCTCTTTGTTTGACTTGAATACAAACGACCAAGATATCATTCAGAGATTCGATTGTCTTCTGTGTACAATACAATAGAATGTTATCCAATTGTCTTTTCCACGAATTTGGTGAATCATATGCCCCAAATAGTTGGTTTTCATTGACCAATCCATCGAATAATCTGAATGAATGAGTGCGTGTGTGGGCGCGCACTCCGTCCAATCGGGAGCCCTGTTGAGCGCTGTCTCCCACTCCGACATCAGATGACAAGAGAACTGTCAAAAATTTATCGCCGATTGAGAGGATCTTCGTCTGAACTTTTCATTGGTTCTTATAGGAGGCCTAATCAGAGGAAGCGGTTTTGTCAGTGCATGCCTTTCTTGCAGAGAGTGTTAGTGACGCAAAAGTTGTAGATCTCTTCTCAACCAATGGTTGCGTCCCTTTTGAAGCTGTGTAAGAGACTTTGCTCCATAGCCAGGTATAAAAGCCAATCGGGAGCTCAACTTTTCTGGCTATTCGTCAATATCACGATTTACAACTGTAAGGATTCTTCGGCTCTCCTTTCGATTCATTCTCATTTGGCTCCAGTAATTGCGGTCATCGGAAACCGATTCCAAGCTTTGTTATACCGATCGCCACATCGAAGCACTTTCGCCGCAAAAGATCACAATTTGAGGTAAGAGTCAAACATTTGTCCCTAACTTTGTTCCTTAATTCTCAAACGTGCCTAAAACGTGTCATTCAATTAAATTATTGGTAAAGTGAACGTCAGTTGAGGTGAATCCCAAAGAGATAAGAGGTTTGCTATGATATGAGGCAATCGGAATGGTTTGAGTGCTTATGATATGTCGAGTCAAGTAACTCGAGGCGAGTTCAGGCTCTTCACGCCGTCGAGGCTGAGTAGGGCTGAGAAGTCATGCGGCACTCCAGGCGCTATAGATAACGCAATGCCAACACAGATAATGATTGTGAAAGTGGAAAGCATTGAACCATTTGTGCCATTCAGAGATGTTCAGTGTTCACAACCATTCCAACCATTGATGCCATTCATAGCTCCTGTAAAAGTATCTTTTCCGTAGCGTAATTAGCGATACTGTAAAGCAGATGCAAATGACTTTCTCTTATTTTTATCTCTCGTTTCCAATATAATAGTCGATCATCAAATGAAATAATTAAACAAAATTATAGCTCTATTAAAGTTGTGAATCATCGATGAGTTGCTGCTCAGACTGTCCGAAAAGTCTCTCAAATGAGTCAAACCAAGAGACCGGTGATCAGTGATCACAACTAATTATATATAATCTCTGCTCTAATCTATGTAATCTATTGGTAATGAAAGTTGTGTAAAGTTTGCGTCAATGACATAAAATAATCGGAGTTAATCTGGTTTTAACTGTCGGCAACGGTTTGATGAAAAACTAATTGGAATCCATAGAAATAAATAAGTTGAGCCAACAATAGCGACACTAATTGTAATTTAATTGGTGTCCAACCGGTCTTATCCATCATGAGTTGCATTCGCTGATGCGCTGCCGATAATATGATGATATGAGTTAAGTTCTTTGAGGTCGGATGTGCTTTGAAGTCAAAAATGGGATGAAAGTGACCGAAAATTATAGTAAAAGAGTGTTAGACACCATTTGAGCGCTAATCCAGAGCACAAAGTTATTTGGAACCGAGAAAAGCAATTAATCAGAAGAGTGTTTGCGTCACTGAAGACAGTGATGGGAACAATAGAGCCAATGCTGGAGCACTCACAACACTGACAAAGGAGGCACAGGCTATTCGATGCTCACTACGCCTACACTCGCAGTCGACCGAATTTATGACCGCAAATGTTTGTGACTTTTCATCTCTTGTTAGCCAACACTCGTCTTTGGTTCTATCGTTGCCTTTGCTCTCATTGTTATTATTAGTCGGCCATTGAGCCAAACAAAGCCGACTGAACTCTATTTAAGCAATTATTAATGTCTATGGACTCTAATGTTGATAGAATTAAATGAAATGCCATTTATTGCTAACCAAATCATATTATTTATACATAATTTAACATTAAGTCCACAAACGATGCCTTAAATTACAATAAGAGTCATATATATAATAAGCATAAAAGACATTAAAAGTTGGTCACATAATTGAAATTAATTGCATTGAAATGCAACAAACTTTGGACAAACTTTTCGAATTTTTCTCATTTTTATCGATTCTTATCTGAAATAAAATTTCAATTCGATTCCATAAATAGCTTTATTTGCTGTTAAATATTGAATGAGACACCAATTGAATGGAATTGAATGTCAAACTGAAACGAAATTAATAGCTTCTTATGTTCACAAAGAGAGCGAAGAAATTAGCCGAAGAATGAGAGGCCGGAAATTAAGTGGTTCTCTGTGCTGAATGTGCGCTGCCTTTAGCGCTAAATGCCTTCGGCGATCAATACAAGTCTACATATATAGTTATAGTGAGTACCAATATTAGTATATGAGCTATAAGTGTGTAATGTGTAGTGTAAGTCACATCTAATCAATCTCATGAGGCTACAGATAATAATAGAGTGCATACATTCAGGCATTATATTGAAGCACTAATAGCTTTATAAATGAAGCGCTTCGAGGCTTTCGAGGAATCGGTAGTGAAAGATCGTAGCGATGCAGTGCATTGCAGCGATGGTTGTCGATCGCCAATTGGCACTCAGTTGTGGCACTCAGTTGTGGCACTGCCTCACATAGTTGTACTCATGAAGGATCTACTAAGTTGAGCAATAAGTAGCGGTTAAGGCTATGTCTATATGCTATCATAGGATTGCTGTCTATTCAGGTGATTCATTGGGTCCGAAATTCCGAAATAGCAACAGTATGATCAATCTATAGCAGTGTACTGCCAGTTAGTGTTGCGAAACACGAATAATGACGGGAACCGTGAACTCGGTTTGGGTTCAAACCAATGTCCCAAAAGCTAACTAAAGGATCAGTACTTCAATGATGAAATCGAAGGATTCGTTGCGATAGCTCCTCGAAGACTCGAAAGTAGGTCTCCGGACTCACGTAAACCATTGATAAGTTTGCATCAAAAATAATTCGCTTTAAACAAATCGTTTGAATTTTTTCCCAAAAATAAATATCAAATATAATTATTGCTGTTTCGACACATAATTGTCTTTTGAAAGCCTCTGTGTCTAATGTCATGATTCATGAGTCTATCGCTTTCTCCGATTACTTAATCTGGAATTGTGTGGCATATGTCGAGAATATCAGTGACAATAAGCGGTTATTAATACAGTTTTGACTTCGTTAGTAACTCAAACATCAATTACAGATCTGTATTAAAAATGGTGATTAAACTTTGTAATTGAAACGCTTGGAAATAGAAGATCTTCCAAAGGTCTGCATTGAATGTCAATATAATGTAATTAAGCATTATATCGCCAGTTTATATCAATTTACATATTTGATTGTAATTCGTTACTTTCAACATTTGGATTCTATTCAAAGGCTGTATAGTATTTCATACATTCAACGAAATTTCTTCATTCATTTCTGCACATCTGAATTGCCTCATTGCTGGATCGGTGTATCGCTTCAATGGATTCAGGAAATTAGAACATTGTGACTGAATGGCAACTAAATTTCCAATTCGACCAAATTCTGAATAATTGGCTAAACGTTTAGGTCTTCAGTCAATTAAAGTTATTTTGAGAGCTCATTCATCGGGAGAAGTCTTGCAACAGTCGTGTCATATGCTTTATACAACATATATGTCCTCAACTCTGTTATTCTCTGATCAAATCTCAAAGCAAATTAGTTATAAGGTTAGGTTAACATTGACTGCCGTTTCGGTGCTTTACATAACTTGAAAATAGCTTTTGAAATAAGTTTTGCCAACATTGACATCGATTGCCAATTAATGCCTCTGTTCGCACAAAACCGGAGATTAAAGGAATTCTTAGCAACTTTTATAAATTCTTTGAAAGGCATAACAAACGGCTTCGAAAGAGTATCGACGGCTTTAATCGCGTTTATCGCAACACAACTTTCTTGAATCTATGGTACGATTGCGACCAAATTAATGTTAAATAACTCGCAACTCAAGTAAACCAGTTTTTGATTTCTAATGGATTGATGGATAGCACTGATAGCCAACAGACCCGACTGTCTGTCACTTCTTAGCGATTCATCAGAAATTCATTTGTATTTATATTTAATTTTTCCCCCTAGTCTTATCTGTTGGCAAAACTCAAATAAATTTCAGATAATGATTGATAAGCAGTGGAAAACTTTTTTCTAATTTAAATCTTTTTGGTTTTTTCGAGTAAAAGCAGATCCAAAGCTAATCAATATCGAAAGACTCATCTAAAAACTTGTTCCCTGAGCTCACATAAGGGGTTCATAAGGAGTGTGTTCGCAGCCAACCAGAGAAGGTAGAGAAAAGTTCTTGGTTACACCAAAAAAGAGAAACTTATTTTTGAATAACTCAAAAGCAAACCTGTTATGAATGGTTATGAGTGGTCCTGACAAATGAATAGATTGCACAATACTTTCCTTGAAATTATTAGATTAGCCGCACAAGACATTGAAGACATTGAAGACACTGAAGAGCACACACGAGAACACGAAACCAACACTTTTAGGCCCTTACAGACAATTTTGTTATACCAATCGCGTTACTCATCGTTCCAGTGGCCTCAATAGCACCAATAGAGCCAATCGAAGGCCTGTCACTGCCTGAGCGCTCTTTGGGAACCGACACTTCTACCACTTGTGGCACTTGTCCGCTATGCCCTTGAATTGTTAGATCAATTATAATACGGCAAATAAAACCAAAAGAATTGAAAGTGATTTTCCAATACATCGTGATTACCATGTTTAGGCAATCATTATAGTCAGACAGGTATAGCTGTAATTATAGTCTAGTGATATGAGTGACAGGTCTGAAATCGGCTCAGACTTCTTGGAGACAGAGCCATCACTCCATTAGCACTGTCAGCTCTGTCGACATAGCATAGGCTTATGTCGTCACTAGAAATATCCATCAATTTCGGTTAATTTGTGCGAATCGGGCGAAATGCCATAAAAGTGATATTATCTTAAGGTTCGGTTCAAACTCCTGACATCTCAGTCTTATAATAAGATTAATAAGACTCTTATTAAAGGCATATTCAAGGTGTCGATTAGCGATCGTATGAATAGTTAGATAATAATTATTGAGGAAAACCATTAGAGGATCCTCTCATTAGTGTTTAGTCCAATTAAATAATAAAGCGACGCTTATTCGACAAATGGCTGACTAATTATAAGTTCTATCAATCACTCTAAACGATGATATCATGGTTT